>JALIZH010024613.1:0-85630 GCA_030522465.1 Rhipicephalus appendiculatus
CGGTGCAGCATGTGGGAGAAAGCCTACTCACTATAAGGAATAGCCTCTAGGCAGCTGGCAGACGTCGCAGATTATGCAGTAAGCTATTGTTGACAATCGCGGATGATCTGCCATGAAAGACACGGCAAACCGTAGCTTGCACTATAAGTCCAATGAAACTTTCAGTACGAAAAGTGGAGTTTACCGACAATTTCACGAAGGTAAGAACGGTATTTCTAGGTCAAGCTACAGTTTCGTTGTGTGAAAGGTGTTTCACGACACGTTGCAAATTTATTACAGTAAAACGTCCTGGTGGGCTAGTAGGTTCATTGCTATTAGACGACACGAGCGCTCATGTTCTGTGTGCTTTTGTACTCGTGTACTGGTCATTTCGAGCAGTTAAAGAACGTCTTCAAAATTCTGACACTAAGAAAGTTGAAAAATAAATGCAGGCAATTTTATTTCTTTTTCTTCCAGGCAATTTGGGGCTTTTTTTATGCAGAACACATGGGGCTAATAATGGTAAATCATTAATATCCCAGACGTAAATGTAATGCACACTCAATTGTGAAGTTTGTAGTTCTCATGTGAAAAATGCAGCACAGATACTAGACTTCGCAGTTAAGAAATATGTGTATTCAGGAAGAAGCAAAGGTAATCTTGATAAGGAAAACAAAGAAAACTCGTATTAAAAGCAGACAAACGCTTCGCTGAGCATCGGCTCATAGGACAGCAGGGTAAGCCATATATTCAAAAAAATTCTCTAGACAAAAAGTTTTCTAGAATAAACAAAAAAAAACGATTTAAAAGAGGAACAACTCGATTCCAAAAGAGGTGGGGTAAAAGCAGAAAACACGGGTAAGAATTGTCGCTGTGGCTCGTAATGGTCCTATTGAAGAAATCCTAAAAACCAACAGCTCTCCTTCTTGTACACTTCCTTGTCATCATTTTTCTACTTTGCAGTAGATAGGCAACTTCCCTAGTTCCGTAAAGCAAGCGAAAGTGAAAGCGAAATGTTTCATGCGAAGCGAATTCAAAGCGATTTTGCTGCGGTGGTTACAAGAATAATGGCGAAAGTGGTGGCGAAAGCAAGAACGAAAGAAAGGAAGGAAATGGTTGCGCTACAGCCAATGGAATAAAGGAGCACTTTTGTAATGCTAGCTTTTATTGGCCACAATACCGGGGCATTAAATTGGGAAGGAAGAATAAAATTTATCAGCAAGCAGACTATTTCTAGCGACATTGAGATACGGTTCAGAAAAGTTCGCGTTCGAAGGAACAATTGTAAGTCATAATGCAATGGAGGCAGATAATTTGTTAAAGCACCAACCATGTCGCTATTAACACGATCGAAAACCTTCTAAATCGAAGAGCCATGCTGCACAGGGCCTATTTTTCGCCTCCGCAGTCCATACTTTATACACCAATATCACATATATTTTACTCGTTCTCTGGAACAGGGTGAATTAATTTGTCATGTGTAACGGCCCAGTAGGGTGCCGCGAGTCACGCCATAGTTGATTATTTTCTCAATCGTCTAACGGAACATAGGGCGTTCACACCATCATCGTTTTTCTAACTAGAACTCTTATGGAAGTGTCTGACAGAAAATGAGCAAACAACATTTATTTTCGGCGAAAGCCTGTTCTATGGACCTTCAATATCACTCAGATGAACCAGTTCGCCACTTCGTGATCGGACACAGATGTTCGCCAGTGACGTTCAGTGAGAGTGGGGCGGTTAAAAAATGCTGTACACTCTGCGGAAAACAAGTTTAACTTATCTTTTTCTCTCTATCACTGCATATATGGTTTGCCTGGATGATATATATATACTGTGCAGCAGTTATACAAGCAGAGCGAGAGAGCAACAGCGCGAACACACACCCACAAGAGAGACGACACTGCCATGTGTCGTCTCTGTTGTAGGTGTGTACTCGCGCTGTTACTCCGTCTCTGTGCAATGAACCAACTCGCTCGAAAAGAAGTTTTGATGAAGTTATACAAGTACTGCGTTCTGACGCAGTAGAAAAAAATGACTGCCTAAGCAAAAATATCGAAACGTTTCACAGTTACTCTCATGCAAAGGGAGATAAAAGAACATAATCCAACTCTTTCATTTCACCTGAGCGATGAATAGAAAGCAATGAAACAACAGACACACAAGGGTCATGCGTACCACTAAAATGAAGTGCCACGTCGTAAAACAAAGATCACCAGTCGATGCAGCTTCCATCTTAGTTTGTATCAGATGTACCTATCAACATGGACGCACCGCTTAGACTAGTTTGGCTTGCAAACTGTGCGCTCGCGGGGTTGAACAAAGAACTAAGACAAAACATAAAACTTCTATGCAGTACTGAGCCTTGCAGAGTGCTCCCTGGAGGCCTTTTCGCGGAGCCTTTACCATGAGCTTTCTTCATTCAAGCATCGCGCTCTTCCTTGCCTTACCACTTAACGTGCTCTGATTCATTTCCGTTGAATGTAAAGGCTGAATTGCCTTTGAACAGATATTCTTTGTTTCCACGTCTCTGGGCTCACAGGTGAACATCGAGTAAGAATACGTGTCGCTTTTGGGAAAAAGATGATTGCTCTCGGCTTCAATCAGCCATAAGAAAAGTAATGCATCTGCCATATTTGCGTTGCTTTTTGAAATAGAAATGGAAATACCTATTTGTTTTGAAAATTTTGGAAGAGTTATTTTTTTTGTCGCGCTGCCGTCACCGTCGGAGCCTTCGCGTGGCTACTCGCCGCTTTATATGACGCTGGCTCCTCGCGTTTCAGCCTATATGGCCACTTGAAGCATACGCTTCAGCATTACGTTTCGCCTAAAGAACATCACGGACTAAAGCAAGAACAACATTTCAGCATACCACAGCTGTTTTTGGCAGTGCTCACTTTAGTGGTGGCGCCTTTACGCAACTATGAACAACCAGTTCTCACATTTGTATTTTTTCCAGATACGTGATTGCGTATGAAATTTCTACATATGTTTAATGAGTACTACATTTATCCGCCTCATTTTGAAAGTGCCCCACAGCAAACATCGTGATGCATGCCTCGCATATCATTTATTGCCACGGTACGTGGGATCTGCCAAATGTTTTCCTGTGCGCTGACCTAACCCCTCTTTCGCCAGGCGACACTGCTGGTGCCACCGCGCTAACCCTAGCCCGCGCGAGCACAGCCCCACCTCCCGCTTGGCGACTCTTAAAACTAACCGGGACTAATCCGCGAGATGACTGTGTGACATGAGGGGCAAATAACTTCACAGGACGTGGTGGCACCCCCCACCGTTTTGAGCCATTTACTGAAATGACCACTTAGTTTTACACTGATTTTGCAAGCAGTACGTGAGTTTGAAGCCATTAACAAAACGTGACCACGTGTCGGGGTGGCTTCCCAGGTAACGCGTAGTGCTACTGATCTTTGGATTCGAGTTCGCAGGAGTGAAATCAGAGAAGAAAAAAATAAGGCAGCTTCATACTAATGGTACCAAGCCTGAATGAAGTGTAGAGCTGGGTGGTATTCTTTGTTTCTCTTTATTTATATTTTAGGGGCGAAGCTCCTTAGGGGCAAGGCTAAGAACTGGGCAAGCCCCATCGCTGATCATTGTGGGAGGAAGCAGGTCAGTGATGGGTCAGCGGTGGGGTTCGGGGATGTCGATTGAGGACGCCGTGCTGGGTGTTCAGCACGACGCGCTGGATGAGATCTCTGCGGCGAGCACTAAGGCAATATTCGATTGGACTTGACAAAAGCCTTCGGCAACATCGCACCTTCAGCTATTCTACAATCGTATATCAAGTAGGCGTGGGCCCGCACACTTACTCGTACGTGCGAGATTTTTTACACAGCAGAACAGCGGAGGTCAGCCTTAGTTATTTCAGTTCGACAACCCTAACTTAGGCAGCTGAGGCACTCGTCAGGGATCAGTTTTCTCTCCTTGTCTATTTAATGTCAGCCGGGGCGGAGGATCGGCCGCCGAAAAACTGGGAACCGCAGCTCGGAACCTCGCCCTTTTCAGCGTGGATTAGAGGATTGCCACTTCTATTGTTCAGATAGCATCTGTGCTGATGACGTCACCCTTTGGGTAACCAAGGCGAACGACACGCACAGCGAAGAAACCCTACAGCTGGCAGTATGAATAATTGAAGCCCATGTCCGACCTTGAGGGCTTGAATGCATCCGCAGAAGTCCGACTTGCTCGTCCATCGGGAGCAGCGCAGGAGACGGCTTTCTCGAAGACCTCCACCCAAGATAACAATTTCAGCGGGAGAAAGACCCATACCAGAAATTCCTGCGATCAGGATCCTCAGACATTATATATCCAAAACAGAGGGCGCAACAAGGAAACATTTAGTAGGTTGGAGAATGAAACTGTACAAACACTGAGGCTAATAAATAGGATCACTAACAAGCATGCGGGTGTGAAGGAAGCCGACATTTTTCTGCTCCTTCAGGCCTTTGTACACAGCAGAATTACATATTTCCTACCGCATATAATCTTAATGACAACTAAGTACAGGGTAGATGCGCTCCTACGGAAGGTGTACAAGGTAGCTCTAAGCCTACCGACATGGATATCCGTGGAGAGTTTTTTCGCCTTGGGACTCAATACGTTGTAGGAAATAGTGGAGGCCCACCATCAGGCTGGAGCTTTCGCCTCCCGAGCCCACGGCTCCACCCAAGTAGGAACGGGCAATGAGTTAGAGCAACTTAGGTGGTCGACACGCGATCGTGTGCTGACGTACCACAACATTACGGAACACTAGATTAGCCAGACTTCACTATCCCCCCGGGACAGAATCACTAATTAAACACCAATTCAAAAAACGGCAGGAAGGGGAAGATGGAAGCTTGCGATGAAAAAAATCCGTTAACAGGGGGGTGTGCGTTAAAGTACACAACCCCTGTTTACTGATTATTAGGTGCGAAGCATCTTATGGCGAAGCTTAATCCGGTGGTGGTGGTGTGCCGCGTGACCACCCATACTGCGCATGCGTAAACCCTTTCAAAAATATAAAAATAAAAACCTCCTCTCCCCCTCTCTCTCCTCTAGGCATCCCACCCCGCGGCAACCACACCGTCACTGCGCATGCGCCTCCCCCTCCTCTCTCCCCTCCTACGCTCCCCCCTCTCTCCTTTAGGCATCCCTACCCGCGGCGTCCACACTCCCACTGCGCATGCGCGTCCCCTGTCTCTCGCCTCTCTTACGCTCCCCCCTCTCTCCTCTAGGCATTCCTGCCCGCGGCGTCCACACTCCCACTGCGCATGCGCGTCCACCCCCTCTCTCTCTCCTCTCTTACGCTCCTTCCCTCTCTCGCCTCGCGATGCCGACGCAGGCAGCGTCTGCTAGCGAGTTTCTTGGTTGAAAAAACCGACTGCTCGCGCTGCACAACCGTTCACTGGCCACCCCGTATATATGGCAATGGATCCATTCCCCCTTCCCCCCAGTGTAGGATAGCAAACCAGACGCGCGTCTGGTTGACCTTCCTGCCTTTCCTTCCTTTTCCTCTTCCTTCCTTCCTTGACCTGCAATGTGGTGCCGGTGAGAGATTTCTCCTGTGCGTTGTTGAACAATAAAAATTCGCAGCGTGCGCGTTAACTAAAAGCGGACTGCGGGTCTCTGTGTCCAGTCGGAGTCTTCTGCCTCTCATTGCCCATTAGCAGCGATTGGCATGTTCCAGTAGGAAACACCGCTCTATCACTGCGTGCTTTGCGCCTCCCCAGTTTTCTGTCCTGCGCAACGCTGCGATGAGCGCCAGCGTCAACGCCGCCGCCAGTGTAAGTGTTAGCGCCCGCTGCTTCACATCTACACATGGTTCCCTTTAGCGGGAGACGGTGTAATTTTTTTTATTATAACTAAACGGCTGGAGCTCATGTGGAGGTAACTCCAGACAGGCTCTTTTTCAACACCAATTCTGCACTCTTACGTATACCCACTACATTTAAGCCTCAGTACAGGGTGTGCCGAGCAGCCCGGGTCGACCTCTTCCACACACTTTGGGTTTCTCCCAGTATACGTATACATGGTAGCCCACAAGGCTGGCGAATTACCACGACGCAGCAGTGGAAGGCCAGACTGCTCAGCTCCGACCCTGACGAGCAGGTCTGGATAACGGGGTGGGCAGAGAGCTGCCAAGGAGCAGGGCCTCCTGGCAGACTAACCGTCGTCGCCTGCGGCAATCGAGGGAAACCATTTTCTCTGGTATTCAATAAAAGTTTTGTCCCCCTCCTTCTCCCCACCATTGCTTACAGCAGGTGTGAGCGTTAAACGACAACTCTGCTCCGCAAAGCGGAGCAAGTGACTCGTGTAAGGGAGATAGAGAAAAAAAACATGGTTGATCCCTCCGTCATAGGAATCGGTATAGTACGAAAGTGAAACGTGTTGTTACAAAAGTAGTCGAATGTTTACTGTACATTGATGTAAGAGAGCTTGCACAATGCCTACTGGCGTTTTGACAGTTATAGAACCCTTTAACGTGGATGCATCCACGTTGACGCTTGATGATACATCTGTATCCCGATGACTAACATCCATGATGAATGATTAAACAAACCCTTGTGGTCATAGATGCTTGCGGTAGCTGTACGGTGAGAGCGGAGTCTTTGAAAGCGGTGTGACACCCAGAAAGCGTCACTCATTGGGCGCCAAACTTGGGCTAAGCTCTCCTACTCTCGGCATGTTATTGAACAACGCTGCCCGACCAGAGGAGACGCAACGCGCGTCGTGTCTTCCCCGTTGGCCGGCTGCGATTTTTCACGGGGCGAGCTAGGAACATGTCTAGGGACGCGGAGTTACGGCCAAGCGACACGCTCGCGCGTTGCACAGCTATTTTAAATGCGAATGCATTTCTTAGTCTGGCTATGTCAGGCGGCGTTGTCCGCGGCGGTGTCCGCGCGCCGGCAGGTGTTATCTCTCCGCTCTCACTCCCTCTCCCATAGCAACAGCCGCGGGCGCGCACGCTTATCCTCGCCCCTAGCAACCGGATCATGTGGTGCGAGAGTGTAGGAGAGGGTAGGTGCAGTGCTTCGCCGCTCCTTCTCTTGCCGTTCGCTCTCTCTCCACCCTGCGCCCCACTCTCCCGTCCGCTCGCACCTCACTCTCGACCGTTCGCTGGCTGGGCGCCTCTCAAGGCGATGACAGAAGTCGCTGAAGGCGAAATCTCTCGGCGCAAGAAATGCATTCACATTTCCTCACGATTCCCTTCGGGGAGGTGGGGGGCATTTTTAGTATGGACGGATGCTACGAGTGTAGATGCTAGGCGTAAGGTCGCCACCTGGTAGTGTGATAATGCGTCGGCAAAATTGCACGTTTCCTATTCGAAACACGCCGAATGGGACGGACGCGTAGAAACAACGCTCTGAAGGAACTAATCATGCATTTCATGGTCATAATGCATTATTTCACTTTAGCAAGAGCACTGTGAGAGGACAGTGGTAGATATAAAAGGCTCGTTTTTAAAGCCTACAAAGTATGTGGCCGTGGCGCAGTGGATAGCGTGCCTGGCATCTCTTGTCGCGGACCTAGAGGTCATAGGTTCGACTCCCGTTGACGGAACTTTTTTTCTTTGTCTTCTGATCATGTGTATTTTTCGATCATGTGTATTTTCCGCTACATTTCCGCGACGGAAATACGTCACTCAATTCTTGGTGGACCCCGGCATAAAACACTTTCGTGTTAAAACAAGGACATAAAATAAAGGAGAAACAGAAAACATGGTGAAGGTTCCACTAAGTCACGCAAGGCTTGAATCAGTGAAGTGAATGGTTCTGAAATCTAACAAAACAGCCGATCACCTAGACACAACCTATCAACAACTAGCTAAAGCCAAACAAAGACCTAAAAGCAACCTAAGAGACAACATAGCTAAAAGCCGGGCTGCTAGCCCGAGCCCGTCTTTTTCTTGTACTTTAGTTAGCATAGGACACACTTTCTTGCAGAATTCTGGTTTGAGCTAGTTGGTACTGGTTCATAACTGAAAGTACTTTTGGCGCAAATAAAACGATGACACAAACACAAAAAACACAAAAAACACAAAATTTTTTTGTGTTTGTGTCCTCGTTTGATTTGCGCCAAAAATACCCTCAGTTAGGAACACTTTCTTGAGTCTGCATGGCGCTGAAAACATGACGGCAATCGAGCGCCGTTCCGCTACATTCTTGACGTTGTGTGATATACAATGAAAATATGGCATAAAAAAGGTGATTGTTGATGCAAGGATTGCTGTTTCTTTTTTTTTTGTAGACGTTATTTTCTGAAGTATGCTTTCAGAATCGCTGCGGATTAAGTGATTGTGGGTACCCGGCGGAGAGCAGGCGTGCAACCTCACTGTAGAAAGTGGCTACAACCCAGTGCGCGCAGGATTTCTGTAGGGCTGAGAAGAAACTAGACATATTGATTCCTAGTTTGAGGAGTTAGGAGTGTGCCCTCTTGTAGGCAACGGGCTTTTATTAGACCTTGGGTTGGACGACCAGCAAACGTGGGTGTCGGTAAAATGCAGTTTAAGATCTAAAAAGTGGATGTGGATGTCCACGGTCAAGTCATGGTGAAGGTTAAACCTTGCCCATCAGAGGGGAAGGTGTTGATGACAAGGGTGAGAGCACTGTCCAGGTCATTACTAAAAGATTAGTTTAAATGATTAAAACATCGTCCACATAGCGAAAAACACGCAACACGGGGAACTTGCCTAATTCTTTTTTAAGACATTTATCAAAGCAGGCCGTGAAAATGTCACACAGCACAGGGGTAACTACCGAACAGATGCAAAGCCTGATTTTTGTACATATTATTGCGCATGGTAGAAGGTGGCTGTGGAACTTCCGTAAAACTGCTACACTTCTAAACAAGTTTCAGTGCAAACACCAACACTATTTTGAAACTCGACCTCCCATGCTCTTCAATGCTTTCTCTAACAGCTTTCTACAGTCCTTCGTGCGGAATGGATTAGAAAAGGTCCTCCACATCGGCATAAAAGGCTGTAGATGCTTGAGGCATACCCTTTTTTCAGGGCTAAAGCAAGTTGCTTGGAGCTTCTTAAGCGAGACGGATCATGCCCAAAAATTTGGTCGAGGTGTTGCTTCAGGAATGAACCAACGATGCTCTGCCAGCTGGACCTCTATAAACAATAGCAAGTAGTGGGCAATCCAAATTGTGTGTTTTGTCACAAGAGACCATTTTCAAGGAATATTTGTCCGATTTCAAGCAGAACTTCCGGCGCCATCGAGGTTCATTTCTTTGAGCTTCTTAATCACCCGCTTTCTTTGAAGCTTTGCACTGAAGTCAACAGGTCTGACGTTCTTTTGAACGGCTCGCCTGGCCTTATCCTTAAACATGCCTTGCGGAATGACAACGAATACTCCCTCTTTGTCCGCTTCCATAATGAACAATGCACTTTCTTTTAGGTATGATACTACCCTCTTCAACGGGTCTTTCGTAGAGGAGAGGCGATTTACGTTGCCTTGCCCGTTCCCTTGCGTGGTCTGAAGCGTGCAAGCCGACGCGTCGCACCGCAGCAAGTAGCTCGGAACGGGAGGTCTGGGGTTCGAAGCAGAACTTCCAACCCTTTTGGACAGTGTCTTTGATGGCTCCAGGAAGGCTGGCGTTACCCAGCACGTGACGGTGCTTTCCACTCCTGGTGTTCGTCGAGGGGATGGCAGAGTAAGGCGCGCTTTTTGCCAAAGAAACTCTGTCATTTGTCCAGGCAGTCTGTGGAATCCCTGAGGACGTCTCGTCGCAAGCCATTCGTCAAGTCCCTCGTCTGACGAAGTCATCATGTCCCTCGGAGACGAGGCACTTGACGTTTACTCAAAAGCGTTTACTCAAGGAAGCGAGCTGTATAAATACATTAAGAAGTAAGTGGTGTTAACAACACGTGTTAGAGGTAGGGGGTATAAGGATGATATCACACTCTGATTTCTTATCACCTATACTAATACCATTCCTTCGCCTAGATAACGCCGGTATAGGATCTTCTTGTGAAGGAGTTTCAAGCACAGGTGTGGATATGTGGTCGAATACTCGACAGCCACGCATGGGGTCAAATCCCACCCAGGGTATTATTTTTAAAGACGATAGTCTTTCTTGGGATACTTAAACGGAGAAATTTTGGTCTGTCTGTCTGTCTGTCTTTCTGTCTGTCTGTTTGTCTGTTTGTCGGCACGTCACACGATTCAGCCACCCGACCAAAGTTGAACCACTTTCTCAGCGCCCAGCCATCTTGCACAAGTATTTTTGGTCACACTTGTGAACATTGTCGATCAAAAAGCAAATGTTACGCATGTCTGAGGAGCAACGTCAATACATAAGTAGTCTCTGGTATGTTTCTTTATAAGAAAATACATAGATACGTAATTATGAAGACCCCAGCGTTTCTTAGGCTGCGCTCAAAAAGCGACGCTATGCACGAAAAAGCGCTCGGCCGACGATATGTTCCTGCTGGGTTCTGCACAAGGTGATGTTTCTCGACAGCACTGCCAGATGGCGTCCATGTCTCACGCAGCGCCTCGGCGCCTCCTCTATTTTATCAAGGCCAGCCAGGTGCGGCCGATTCAACATAGAGAAAGCGCTGTCTGAGGCAAGGCAAAACAGTGTAGTACGGCCGGCAGAAGACTATCGTCTTTCGACGACATTTGCAGCGAAGCACGCAGATACGCGGTCAATTTTTATGGGCGAAGCTCCTTACGGCCTGGCTCCTACGACCGTTGTGGTCACGGTATGGAACCGTTGCTATAGTCGAAACATATATCAGACACAAAACAAGGGTTTACAATAAACTTGAGCGTAGGCATATGCTAATTATAAGGTAAGAGATCGCTGTTCCCGGCGAAAATAACCTATAGAGAAAAGTATTGGTGAGTTGATTTCTACTAAAATGTGCCTAGAAGTTGAGGCGGCTCAAGGAACACAAAGGCACACATCGAGCACTATATGTCCCAACAAGTGACCCATATTACAATGGTATCTTGCCACCGGTAAAATAGCGTGTTCTTGGAATAACTTTCGAGGCATATCCTCCACTCCAGCAATTTTCTAAATACTCCTTCAACTGCCAAAGACGACCGGAAGGCGAAATAAATTTACATTTCTACATTAACTTTATGTCGCTCAATTTACATGATATGGTGCAACGCTCGGGTAGCGTACGGTAACTCATCGATACGATACCCAGAGCTTCGCCCACTTGTCATGATTCACTTCGTGCAGATGTGTCGATTGTCTTAGGGGCGAAGCAGCTTAAGACCGAGCCTTATCGGCGTGCGGCGGAGTGCACAACACATACAAGGTACCCACTATACGCCATGACGATGATGATGACGCTGATGACGATGAAGAATAAGCGCGTCGTTAGCACGTGCAAGGCACCCGATCACGATGACCACCATGGAACACTCTTTCTGCCATGAACGAAAACGAACGTAAGGCGCAGCAAGTGGGCGCAAAACAACAAAAACGCCTAGCGGACTCGGAGTTGAGGGCGCGGGAAGCGGTGGCTCAGCAGCAACGCCGACAACAAGCTGCTACCCCGGTGGCGAGAGCTCGGGAAGCGGTGGCTAAACGGCAAAAACGGCTTGTGCAGTCTACGACATCTCGATACGCTCTACGATGCTATACAATACGCTCTACGATGCAATAAACATTGTATATAACTGTACACCGCTTTGTCACTCATTTACATGCGTTTGTTGGCAATGTCGCGGGTGATTTACTGTAACACCGAACGATCCCCCTGGTTCGCCTACTCTTCATTATTCACTTCGTCGAGATGCGGTGATTTTTTTGTTTTGCGCGGTAATGGATACAGACACCGGCGGCGGCGGCAACTACGCCTCCAAATTCAACTGTTGTGTTATGATGTGTTTAGAAAATATGTTCAATGATTTAGAAAATTATGTATTCTACTATGATACAGCCAGGTAAACTATATACTCAACGTAACTGTTGAAAAAGGCAACTGTAATAGGCTTCCAGCGCTGTAGTTTGTGTTGACACGTAGCGCCGCCCTGGCAGGCCCTGTTGCAATACGGGTAGTAGGACGGTACGACGGCGATCAGTACCGCGGTCGACTGCGGGGATCGGCGCCCAAAAAAACGCTGGGACTGAAGGTACTGTTGCGTGTACAAGTGCCACACAGATGAATGATACCACCCAAACATAATCTTTTAATCATTCCCGTCGAGGCCGTACGAGAAAGAGCGGCGGCAACGCTGGATCTGTAAAACACAACAAAACTTTTACTTAGCAAGCACGTAACAGCTTAGGTATGTAGAATCGCGTTGAGAATCGCGCATTTCATTTCAATAAATTACCACGTACACAGTTCTAAACATGCAAGCAAGAAGAAAATACTGAAAAAATCGCGTGGGCAAAGCAATTCACTTTTCGCGCACACAGTATCTTATGAACACATGGCTCGGATACCTCTTATGCCTACCTCCAAAAAGTGCCTCAACGGGCTCCTTTACTGACGTGTCAGGTTTAGATGACGGCTGACACCAAGCTTGTAATCATTCTGTTGACGACGGCGAGTCGGCATCGTTTACCCAAAGTACGACCGCTGCAACGTGTGTGCATTTCCACTCACGCCGGCCTTGCAAGTGCAGGTTGACGCGGACACCTCGCGCTTCGCTGTCATCTACAAAGAAAGTGAAATGAAGATTGTTAGGAGGATACTGTTCAAAACACCGCAAATAAAATCGCGAAACGAAACGGCTTCTTACCTGCGCGTTAACACGCTACGAAAGCTGTAACTACTGGTTGTGTAAGACTGATCTGCTTTTAGTACTCATACACTGTTCGTAACACCGCGAAGAAATGCGCGATACGAAAGAGACTCACCTGTGAGTTGACGAACTACAAAAACTTTAACTACCGATTATGCACGAGTGTTCTGCTCTAAGCACTGTTCAAAACATCGAAAACAAAAGCGCGAAAAGAAACGGCATCTCACCTGCGTGTTAACACGACACGAAAGCTGTAGCTGCCGATAACATAAGTGATATAATCGCTCAAATGAGCTGCCGCTTCGCCGAACGGATTCTCAGTTATGTTGAGATAATCATCATTTAAAGCGGCAACATAACGTGCAGACAGCCGAATGGGTCGAGCTTTTGCATGCGCAATGCCAACAAACACTTACCTGTACGATGCTTGTTCGACTTGCGAGTGGCATTTGGCTGAAGTTTGGGAATGTGAGTGATGTGAGTTCATACCACACACAGTTTCCTCGACAGAGTAAACATAGTTTACCGTACAGAGCCTGCGTCCTTTCGGCAGCGCACTGTCGAGAAAGCACCCTTCCGCGAACACGACACTGCCGAAGCCGTACTGCAATAAAACCGGTGGCATCACTGCTCGTTCGCTCTCCAGTCGCAGCTCCCGATCTGTTGCCTTCGATAATGCGCATAAACTCGATGTTCTGTGCTGTAAATTTCGCAGAAAAAACGCACACGGCACAAAAAGCAGACACAGCCGATAACATGTCGCGCAACGTTCCGTATGCGCTTAAAGGGGCCCTGCAACACTTTTTGAGCATGCTCAGAAAACGCTGCCTATCGGTATTCCAGGCTCTCGAGAACACGCGAGCCAAATATTATAGCGCAGCACGCGGCGTGGAATTGATAATAAATTCTCAAAGTCAGCCAGAACTTGCTTTCTCTTCTCTCAAAAATCACTCGTCAGTGTCGTCACCGACGAGAGTATCACTCGCATCAGCCATTGGCTGATTTGAGCATGGCGCGCTCGGTAGTTACAGAGGCCGCCGCGGGAGGCCGCGACTTGTCCACGCGTGCGCGCGCGATCGCAATGAAAATTGGCGTATTCGAAGAAAAAAAAAAAGAGAAAAAGCGCTCAAGATCACGAGGCGCGCGTGACGTATTTTCTTTCCCCGTGCCATCCCTCCCTGCTTAGCTTCCAGCGCTTTCGACGGGACGAGAGAAGAGAGAATGCAATTGCAGCGTGCGAGAAATATTTGTAACTCCACTCGTACTGGACGGATTCCAAAAATTTTTGCGGCAGTGAATTCGTGAGGCAATAAGCTCCTTTAGTGAATCCATTCCATGGGTACTTGAAAAAGTGTTGCAGGGCCCCTTTAAACGTGGCCCAGAGTCCCTGTCCTACTAGGGCTTTTTCAGCCAACTCGTTTGGGGGGCGCCACGTGTGCGTTTTTGACGCGCCATCTGGGCAGGGCTGGTTTTCTATAGCGCACACCTAGTTAATGTCATCCTGAGAAACCTCCCTTCAAGGCCTGGTTTTCGCTCACAGTTTGGCTGCATGTCCAGACTAGCTCCACTTTCACCCTGTAGAACAATATGTGTAGAAAAAAAGCAATTTTGTTTTATTTTATTCTTTAAGCAAAGGTCAACAAGTTAAACAAAATCCAGCTAGAAACAAGAGGCAGGATCTAGAAAAAGAAGCAGTGATAGTTGTTGCAATGAATGAACGAATTAATAGTCTACGCAAAATAACAGCGTTTGAGGGTATTTCAGGAAGCTCCTTAGGGCCTAGCCTTGTCCGGCGTCCGTCACGCTACACAAAACCGAAACCGAAACTGAACACCTGCACAACGAAAAACGAAAACATCTGTGTAAAAATGTGTACATCAATGAAGTATATGACAGCACAATACATGAACACCTGCGCCGTCCGTCTGTCCATCCGTCCGTGCATCTCTCGGTCCGTGCGTCCGTCCGTCCATCCGTGCGTTCGTCCGTGCATCCGTTCGTCCGTCCATCGTCCGTCCTTTATACTAGTCGGCGATTTCAACGTATAGACATTATGGACCTTAGGACCTTGCTTCGCCCTCTCGTCATCCTTCACTTCGTGGAGATGCGTGGATTTTTGTCCAGATTTTTTCTCCAGTGGACGCTTTCAATTGAAGTGGCTTCTCTCAGGTCTTTTCATCAAGAAGAAAACACGCTTCTCTTCACTATTTGAGAACTTGAGGTCTAGCTGTTGTTGTCATAATGGCATTGTCAGTCCTAAGTTCCCCTTGTATTGAGTGGACAAACAGTTTTCAACGGCTGCTAAACCATTTTTGGGTGTGTTTGCCTTTGCTATATTTTTTTTCAAGTTCATATGCAATATCATAATTAAGACATCACACGATCTGCGTGACTGAAATTATATTGTTAATTCAGCAAAAATTTAACGGTCGTCAAGCTTAACTCGATTCAATTTACACAGCGATATCTAAGTAGAGATTACATGTCTGCAAATGTGCTTCAAGTTCTCGCTGTCATCTATTAACAGGTCGGGTTCCTCCAGTTGTAACGTAAAGCGTTTGACAAGAGCCGGGGCTCTCCGTGCCCAAACTACGGAGACCTTGTGTTTCACACAATTTCTCGGCGTACCGTAGACGGTAAGTGCTCTCGTCCTTTTGCACTGCCTCTCGCGTTTTGTAAACCATCCCGTTATCAAGAATACCACCTCCGCCGGTATCTACAGCTCATCGATCTGTTTTACTCCGTGAACATCGGTACATAGCAGACCACTTATGTTCCCATGCTTTCCTTCTTGCTCACCCTGAAAAAGTTTACAACATAACCTCCCGAGCTGGTGCGCTCGACCTCATACCTTGGGTTGTTTTTTATGAACGGTACGTGTTGAATGAAAACGACGCGCACACACACACACACACACACACACACACACACACACACACACACACACACACACACACACACACACACACACACACACACACACACACACACGCACACACACACACACACACACACACACACACACACACACACGCATGCACGCGCGCGCGAGCGCAGAAGTCATAGCACGACCTCTCGCTCATGACTGCGTTGCGCTTCCGACGTCTTTTGTATTTGTTCACGGAATTATTGATTACCAGCTATAGCCTTCGAGGGAGAAGGCTTTTCTCCTATTTCCTCTCTCGTGCATGTGCAATGGGCAAGACTTCTTAACTGAGTGCGTCCGGGAAAAGCGCCAAAGAGCGATTGGAGATAGTTCTGATATAACGTGAAGGCCCAGAGTCCTTTCGGAGGTTTCCTTAATCACGGAAGTCCTCGGAAGAAACACCTCTTATGTTGTTTCCGCCAAAGGCTTGATTGCATAAAAAGATCTGGATGGCTGAAATCAAGACATAATTTTCAGAGAAGTTGCGGCGTTCCTTCATTTATTTCTGCAAAAACTTAAATATGGCCAAACTCGATTCGTATTTATGCACGCTATATACCTTCCGTTCGCTCGCTTTTTGAAGCTATTTAGGCCTTCCTGAAAATATGTGGGCTGCTCCTAACTGTGAAAAATTTAGTAGCCCTTTTTCCCGCTTGTTTTAGGTTTAGTCTCCGATATCGTACCTTGTAAGGAAAAGCAAAATCAAGATGGGAGCCGACAAATGGAAACACGTAGTGGGTTAAGCAGGAAGAACAGAAGAAGTGCCTCAGACAGGCTGGCCAACCTGTCTGAGGCACTTCCTTTGTTCTTCCTGCTTAACCCACTTGTAAGGAAAAGGTATCATTGAGAGACTAATAGCTGCTATTAGAAACAACATGCTTGCAGTACAAAATCAATTTTTCTTCGCATGTGTGCCGGGCAAAAAAAAAAAAAAACAAGGCACACGCCAAAAAATTAAGGTAAAAACGTTTTTTCAACAAAATTTGGGTTAATGTGCTGTCGCCTCTGTTGAGAACATTTAGATGATATTTGACATGAGACGAAAGTGAAGGCATCAGGCAAACGCACCCAAGCAACCAAGGAATCAAGTCAAAATAACGTAGAATTTTGATGCATTTCATACTGAAAATTGAAACAACGAATAAGTAAGAGGCGTTTTTGCTTAGCTGTGATATGCCTTAAAAGTTGTTTTCGATGAATGGCAACCAACTAAATACTCTATGCTATCCCTCTGAGGAAACGATGGTTTATTTTGCTTTGTGCTGGAGTAATTCTGTAAAAAAAAAGCTTAAACAAACATAAAGTAATACATTACTAGCGAAACATTCAATTTTTCCATATTTAAAATCAGTTTTACTTGATTTTTTCCTGATAATAATAACGTGTGTGCACCAAACCTTAGCAAATAACAGAATGAGCGACATTGGTTTTCTCTTCAGAACTGTTGTGAAAAAAATATTAATCACGATGGTAAGTACGTAAAGACTTACTTTGTACGTGTTCTTCAATACACTGAATAAAAGCTACGGCTCTCGTCGTCTAAAGGTCAACAAGAAAACGCCGTCCTCAGGCTAATTGAAAAAAATGGCGATGAATCTGTGTCACATGCCATCCAAACAGGTGACCCCTTTCTAGCCAGATAATTGAAAGAAACTCATTTGAAATCGAGTATAGGATTTAATATGATTTTTTGATGCTTGGCAGTGATGTGAGCATTAAACGGGGAAAAGTAGAACGGTTGATTTAGATACCTGGCTGAAAACTACCACATTGATCCAATATAGTATGAAATGTTATCTAGAACACTTACAAAGTGCATGATCGTACATACAATACACAGTGACAAGTTGCGCCTTCACTCAGATTCTTGGCGTAACAATAAGCGCGCAGTTCCTAATACAAAATATAAAAGTTGTGATATATATGTATTATTCTGGCGACGTTGCAAATAATTGTTCCGTAATATTCTTTTGTAACGCTCCCATGCAATTGCAGCACCTCGTAGATCAATATGTTAAGAAGCAGCTACCTTAAATAGCTACAATCCTGCATAGGCTTTCATAAATGCGTCATTTATGATTTAGCAGTAAGATCAAGCTAACAATATTTACCAAGCATTGAAATAATAATGAAGCGTAGAAAAGTCTATATATAATGGAACGGTATCGAATGAATATTATCGTGGGGCAAAATTTTCGATCGACTTCTGCCAATGCAATATGTCCACTCATTTTACATATGTGTCACTGTTAGTTTGTTGTCTTTTCGTTTCATTCACTGATTATATCCTGTATCGAAGCGCTTGCTCGCGTCCTTTTTTCTTGATAGTCCTGCAAAAAATTATAGAAAAATAACAGCATTATTTGCGAAGTCCCACTTGAAAGCACATTTTCTAGTTTTATATCAAACCATTGATATATAGCGAAATTGAGCTTTTTGAAGTACATGTGCTTTTTCTCAAAGCAGCCATGACTCTTCAAAGCAGGAAACACGAAGGATCAAAAGCTCAGCTCAAAGCAAGTTGCATGGGTGAAATGTCATGGGGTCACACAGAATCAAAACTTGCAGGTGTTGAAGCTCCTCAGTTAAGAGCGGAACGCAGTAGTGTAATCTGACCCCGTTCTCGTCGCCTTTTCATTCCCAAGCCATGGTTCGCTTTTCTCTCGACACTTGAACCATGCTGGGAGGAGAGATGTGGATGACATTATGGTTGCAAAGCCTCCTCGGGTGCCTTCTGCAACTACAATTGCGAAGTGGCCCGTCCGCCATAACTAATACTTTGCAAAGTTCCGACTACAGTCATGCACAGCAAGACAAGCGCATACGCAGCTGCTCAGCTTGATGATGTTGCGGCTGATATGAATAATTAATTGGGAGATGAATTTAAGCCACCCACTCGTTATACATTTCACATAGACTGACGTCAGATTCGATTCTCCGTGCGAACATTGAGTGCCGAGAATCGAACCAGCACCTTCGAGCTTTGCTGCATGCCGCATTTCGTGCAAAGCTACGAGAGCGGGTAATTTTATGTCACTATTTCTTTATTTTAGAGGGGAAAAAGAAAGTATTTTTATAAGGTTGGCATTTTTAATATCGCACAGAAACAATGACTAACGCGGTGCAACGAACCTCAGCCAGCAACAGCGCCGTATCCTAAATAAATACATCACATGAGCAGCTGCGGTCACAACATCCTTATCAACTGACGTGGTGGTGCTTGTCTAAGCTCAGTGGTGGTTTCAGTATTTGCTATCCGTTTTTGTAACCTGTAATAAACATTATATATCTACTCTTTTGACTCCGTATGCTGCAGTGAAGCGTTGCTCGAGCCCGCTTGATTGCACCTACGAACGCTGCTTATGATATGTACATCAGTACAGCACGGCATGAAGTTCTCGGTAGAATTGACGTTTGTGCCCTAACATGAGTGTCGAACTTACGTCGGAGCATAAACAGCTCTAGGCGTCAGTGTAGTATGCATGCCTAGTAAGCGCACAATATTGGTACAAAGCCGTCTATACTCCCTTGAGAACACTTGGCTGCAATCCAAGAAATGTAGCGTAGGCACTATCCCCACAATGCGTTGTATCTACCGGATATATCTAACGAAAGTTAGGGCTACTACTTAAGTTATAGAGCATCATAAGCTGTCCTATTCCAATGCAAGCGGCTTTGTGCTTCGGTTGGACTAAATTACATGCTGTTGTACGTAACCGTGTACTTTCATGCGCTCGTCAGAAACCATGCCCGTGCTCCATACTGTAGGCTTGGAACCCTAAGCGCCCACTTCATTATTAAAGGGGCGCTTGGGCAGCCGTGTACAGTGCGTATACGGCATTATTAAAAGGGCGCTTGGGCTGCATAATCTATGGTGCGTATACAGACCTTGATTAAAGCCTGAAAATACATCATTCACTAACCGCAGCAGCCCCGACAGCAGGCTCACGAGTGTTCAAAGCTTCTTCAAAGCATTGATCCGTTAGGCCCGTATTCTGAAACGCTCCTTACCTCAGTGAGGGGGGCCTTAACTGCTTGAGGACGCCTTAGTGCGTATTCTGGAACGCTCCTTACCAAGGTTCCCTCACTGAGGCCTTCCTTGGTGCTCCCTCAAGTTAAGGTAGCGCTAGGGCTACCTTCATGCCTCCTTACCTCGCTCCTCGCACTGAAGGGGTGCTTCTCTGCAGTGCCTGTCAGTGACACTGCATCCGATTTGTAATTTTCAATCGATGCTTTGTACTTGTGCAGAAGCTCTGTGCAGGCCCGTAGCCAGGGGGGGGGAGGGAGCAGGCACCTCCCCCCCCTCACGATATTCGGATAGAGGGGGGGTGTTTTACCGAGAATAAATGAAGAAAAAAGGTGGTTTTCGAGGTTTTTCAACAGGTAGACCCCCCCCCCCCCCCAAAAAAAAAAAAAAAAAAAAAAAAAAAAAAAAAAAAAAAAAAAACTTCAGGCTTGGCTCTGTGATCAAGTCCTTCTCGTCGTCGCTGAAAATTGCTTGCCAGGCATGTCCGTCCGTCCGTCCGTGTCCATCCCTCCGTCCGTCCATCCACCCGTGTCGGTCCGTCCGTCCGTCCGTGTGTGTCCGTCCGTCCGACCGTGAGTGCGTTCGTCTGTCCGACCGTCCGTTCGTCTCCGTCCATCCGTTCATCCATCCGTGTCTGTCCGTCTGTCCGTCCGTGTCCGTCCGTCTGTCCGGCCGTCCGACAAAACAAAAAGACATGGCAGGCCCGTAGCCAGGAATTTTTTTCGGGGGAGGGGGGGGGGGGGGACACCTGTTGAAAGCCTTGAAAAACGCCCATTTTTATTATTTTTCCTTGGTAAAACACCCGCTTCCGTCCGAATTTCAGAAGGGGGGGGGGGGCGTGCTCCTAGCCCCCCCCCCCCCCCCCCCCTGGCTACGCGCCTGAGACATGGCATAGTCAGTCGAATGGCCACAAGCGTTCGCGGAACACACTTTGGAACGTGCGAAGTGTCCTTCAATTTTTTTGTCATCGGTATACGTAAAAAATATTCCTTATTATTGCTTAAAAAAGGACGTTTAGTCCGTATTTCACGGGTACTCTCGATCCCAGGCTTGCAAAACACGCTCCTTACCTTACTGAGGCGGCCCTTAGAAAAAGAAGGTAGAAGGAAGCTTTCAGAATACGCTGACTACCTCAAGGAGCTCCTTAAGATAAGGAGGCATGAAGGGCTCCTCACGTAAGGTAAGGAAATGGTCTGAAGTAAGGAGCGTTTCAGAATACGGGCCTTAATGTAGTGATTATATCTGTATATGAGGTAAAAAAATTTAACCATATGCTTTGACCTCTTTTGTGTCAAGTTTCCGTATGATGGGTTGAAGTAGACTTATTTTCTGAAGTAAGCGAAATTTATTAGTAATGAGGCCAAAAACACGGCTCAAACTGTTATTGTTAAATTATAAAAGCTAATTTCATGTTAAATAACTTTGGGGCAGTGACAGGTAACAGATTTGTTCAAGAATAATGACAATATTTCTCCAGTGTGCCGCGAATTTTTGTGCTCTAGCCGCTAAGACTGACTAATAATAATAATAATAATAATAATAATAATAATAACAATAATAATAATAATAATAATAATAATATTAATAATACTTGCGGTTTTGCGTCCCAAGACCACGATATGATTATAAGAGACGCCGTAGTAGAGGGCTGTGGAAATTTTCACCACCTGGTGTTGATTAACGTGCACTGACACCGCACAGTACACGGACCTCCACCATTTCGCATCCAACGAAATGCACCGCCGCGGCCGGGATTGAACCCGCGCCCTACGGGTCATCAGCCGATCACATTAGCCACTGACACAAAGTGGCGGACAGCTAAGACTCTTAACATCTAAATTTAGTAAGTGGCGAGGTTCTTCAGAACGCACAAGACGTCACTTTTAAGCTTTTTTGCGTTACATAGGTACAAAAGCGGGTCATGCTACCGGCGTCTATATACACGCAATGACCGAGGCATCCATTTTGAACTTGCATGAAGACTCGTAACAACAAAAAATGCTAATCGCATGCTTTGGTTTCGTTGACTTCTCCTTGGATTACATTTACGTATGTCCCCCCACTGCGAGTGCATGTGTACTAATGATTACTTAGTATGTTAGCTGGGATGTTGTCGCGCAACATTTGCATTGCATCGTATTGTTAGAGAAATGTAGACTAACGGTATTGGCTTGATTATTTCATCCTCGCTAAAGGGCGGCTCTCGCAGGCCACGGCAGTAAGCGCAGTCGCTTTTCTTCAGAATGGCGACCGGGCCCTCGTTAATTCCTTTCGCTGGTTGTACTCTACGATTAATTTTGCAGTGCGTAGAACATAAGCGAATTTCCCGGTTTGTGATGTACATTGTGCTTTATGTGTATCCGTTTCAAGATATGATTTCCTGTCCATTTCTAAACGCATACGTTCTTCAATCTATTGAACGGGGGCACATTGCGTCAGAAGCCAAACCCATGAAAAAAAAATGCGCCCACCTCCCCGAAGGGAATCGTGAGGAAATGCGAATGCATTTCGCGCGCGCTTCACTCCATTTATATATGGTGGTTGTGGTTCGAAGAAGGAAAAAGCGCCTGATTTCTGCAGCCCGGTCGGGAGCAAGGCGCAGCGCCCTTTTTTTTTGCTTTTTCTTGTTTTTTAAATTGTTTTTATTTATTTTTTTAAATTTTTTTTTCATGTATACCTCCGCCGAGCTCCGCCGCAGTCCGCTTTTAGTTCACCCGCACGCTGCGAATTTTTATTGTTCAACAACGCACAGGAGAAATCTCCCACCGGCACCACCTTGGAGGTCAAGATTCATTGCCATATATACGGGGTGGCCAGTGAACGGTTGTGCAGCGCGAGCAGTCGGTTTTTTCAACCAAGAAACTCGCTAGCAGACGCTGCCTGTGTCGGCGTCGCGAGGCGAGAGAGGGAGAGGGGGGAGCGTAGGAGAGGAGAGAGAGAGGGGGGGGCGCGCATGCGCAGTGGGAGTGTGGACGCTGCGGGCAGAGATGCCTAGAGAAGAGAGGGGGGGGAGCGTAGGAGAGGAGAAGAGAGGTGGGACGCGCATGCGCAGTGGGAGTGTGGACGGCGCGGGCAGGGATGCCTAGAGGAGAGAGGGGGGAGCGTAGCAGGGGAGAGAGGAGGGGAGGCGCATGCGCAGTGAGGGTGTGGTTGCCGCGGGGAGGGATGCCTAGAGGAGAGAGATGGAAAGAGGAGGTTTTTTATTTTTATTTTTTTTGAAAGGGTTTGCGCATGCGTAGTAAGGGTGGTCACGACGCACACCACTACCACCGGATTAAGCTTCGCCATAAGATGCTTCACATCTAACACCTGCCGGCGCGCACACCGCCTCAACCTGTCCTCCGCCTCCGCGGACAACGCCAACGCCGCACAACGCCAACGCCGGACGCCTGACATAGCCCGACTATGAAATGCATTCGCATTTAAAACCTTGTCCTTGCTTCAGCGTAATAGTCCTCCTTCTGACCTGACCATGTGGACAACTCTACTGGCATGCTGCATGCGCAACGCCATGCGTGAGTGCTGAACATTTACGCAGTGCCTGTTTCGCTTGAATTCCTATATGATAGATCGCCCACAGTTGAATTCACGATGGCTCACATCTGGTCAATTTTTTGTCCAAACAAAGCAAAAGTCGTACGTGTCTGAGTTAGTTAAGTTAGTTAATTTGTCTAACTTTTAAGTTAGACAAAAGAACTTAACTAACTTTCGTTGAGAAAGAGCTGGTGTAATTGGCGGCGATTTTATCTGGCTGACTATAGCTTATTTAGGTCAACATTAACGTGAACAATGAAATTTGCGTGATATGGTGAACGTCACTTTTCGACGTCACCTTTATAACAATGTTACTTTTGTGTGCTTGATTAATTACAAGCTGGACATAGTTGCTTTTCAGCCTCTTCTATGAGTGTGGACCAGATCACAAATCATTTGCGACACCTACAATAATAAAAGCTTGTTGCAAAATATGCAAAATAAGGTGTTAAATATACCGTTGGTCTCGGTCCCTGAGGCACGTAGTCCGAAGACTGTGTTCTTGTGTTGTCTACTTTTAGCAATTTCTGGCCAAGTCATGGCGAGATGAGATATTACAAGAACTTTCTTCCTTCCATATAACAGCACTGTCCTTTCTCACTTTTAAATGCGAATGCATTTCATAGTCGGGCTATGTCAGGCATCCGGCGTTGGCGTTGTGCGGCGTTGTCCGCGGAGGAGGAGGATAGGTTGAGGAGGTGTGCGCGCCGGCAGGTGTTAGATGTGAAGCATCTTATGGCGAAGCTTAATCCGGTGGTGGTGGTGTGCGGCGTGACCACCCTCACTGCGCATGCGCAAACCCTTTCAAAAAATAAAAAACCTCCTCTCTCCCTCTCTCTCCTCTAGGCATCCCTCCCTGCGGCAACCACACCCTCACTGCGCATGCGCCTCCCCTCCTCTCTCCCCTGCTACGCTCCCCCCCCTCTCTTCTCTAGGCATCTCTGCCCGCAGCGTCCACACTCCCACTGCGCATGCGCGCCCCCCTCTCTCTCTCCTCTCCTACGCTCCCCCCCCTCTCCCTCTCTCGACTCGCGACGCCGACACAGGCAGCGTCTGCTAGCGAGTTTGCTAGCAGACGCTGCCTGTGACTGCTAGCGTCTGCTGCTCGCTAGCAGACTAGCGTCTGCTAGCGAGGAACGTCTGCTAACCGACTGCTCGCGTTGCACAACCGTTCACTGGCCACCCCGTATATATGGCAATGGATCTTGACCTCCAAGGTGGTGCCGGTGGAAGATTTCTCCTGTGCGTTGTTGAACAATAAAAATTCGCAGCGTGCGCCTTAACTAAAAGCGGACTGCGAGTCTCTGTGTCCAGTCGGAGTCTTCTGTCTCTCATTGCACATAAGCAGCGATTGGTATGTTCCAGTAGGAAACACGGCTCCATCGCTGCTTGCTTTACGCATCCCCAGTTTTAAATGCGAATGCATTTCTTAGTCGGGCTATCTCAGGAATCCGGCGTTGGCGTTGTCCGCGGTGGCCTCGGCAGGTGTTATAGTGAGTGGAGAGGAGGAGCGCGCTCTGGTGCGTGAGGGCGCTCGCATCGCGGGAGCTCGGCGGAGCTATATATGAAAAAAAAAATTTTTTTAATAAAAAAAAAGAAAAAAAGAAGAAAAAGAACAAAAAGAAAATTAAGAAAAAAATTAAAAAAAAATAAAAAAAAGAAGAAAAAAAAAACAAAAAAAAGCAAAAAAAAAAAACAGGCGCTGCGCCGTGCTCCCGACCAGGCTGCAGAAATTTGGCGCATTTTCCTTCTTCGAACCACAACCACCATATGTAAATGGAGTGAAGCGCGCGCGAAATGCAATCGCAGTTCCTCACGATTCCCTTCGGGTAGGTGGGGGCATTTTTTTTGTGTCGTCTTTTCCTATTCATTAGTGCATGAATCTCACTTTTTGTGGCATTCTTCATTATGATAAGTTTCTCACTTTCACAACTACTGTCGTCAACGAGTGCTACAGCACGCGTGTTTGACGAACCCTCTCGTAAACGTTTCACTATTTATGACACCTACATGTACATTTTTCGACGTAGCTTTACATATGTGTACGGGAGCTAGGATGTTACCACAGCCAGCACAAGAAGGCTTCCTATTGTGAGTTCTTGGGTAGCATTCTTGTCCATCTAAGTCCTATCAGGTGGTACGATTATAAAAAAAACTGTAAATTATCAACGATAAGGTTTGGGCTAGCTGGCACTCCACTGCAAAAAAACATTAGCAGCGCTAAAAAAAATAAACAAGGAAGATGCGAGGGAACAGAGTCTGTGTCCTTCGTTTATTTCTTCGCGCTGCTGTCTTATGAAAACTGCGGCACTGAAAACTGCCGAGCCTTTGTTGATAGCGATTATTTCATCTGACATCTTGGAAGTTTCAGAACAGGAGCGATGCAGGTGGCTCACCAGGCAGTGTTTCAAGTAAACGTTCTTTGTTTCTAAGCTGTTCCTGTACGCTGGAACTTTAACTGTTTTGTTTAATGAAGTGCATCTTTTTAACGAAGTGCACATTGCAACGAGTTTCATGGTATACGTTTTAATCTGCCTGCAGGCACATGATGTCGAGTTTCCTTCAGCGAACCTTTGTTCATGTTTTATTAAAGATTTGCATCTATCGAGATCCACCCAGCGCTTGTCACCTTGACACAGTGTTTCTAACGTATTTCATGTTAAGAATCGGAACTGATTTTGCCTTGAGGCAACCGGCACTACCAGTTCAAAATAATTAAATGTGTGGTTAATGTTTTCTGCGATAATATTTTTCTTCGCAGGGGTAAAGTGACAATTTTCGCTTTATATTTGAGCCGGCAATTTTCTTTTATAGTCGACTATATGTTGTATGTAGCGTCTTCTTTTCCATCGCAAGGAAATCTGAGTATTTTTCTACCTACCAAGACATTCGAGTTTTCACAAGCTAGGTTTATCTTCACACACTAAGATAGACTGCAGCTGCAAAATGTTATGAGTACCAGAACTTTGAGGAGGGAAGCATCTGCCACCCACGACGTCTGATGCGCAAAGAAATATGTCATGGGCAAGAGTGCGAGCGGGAGCTTTGCAGGTTGGTATGGCGGTATGGTATGGTGCTGGCGAAAAAATATTGAGATTCGCATGGACCGTAAAACAGAAAACTGTGTCGTACATAGGCGCAATAAGGAATACCGGATGACCTTTCGAAGCAAGGCTAATCAAGATAAGTCTTATTTTGGCCATGTTGTGTCAGCTGCCAGATGAATGGAGCAAAAGAAATTGGGGGGGACCCTTAAGCTTCGCCTTTAAGAGTTCACCGCGATAGCGATATCCTTTCCCTAGTGCGTGCTTCAATCACTTAGTGCATACTATGTAATGGGAAGCATGCTTTAAACCACGAACAATTATGCACGTGAAATTTGTTCGAACTTGCTATGTGCCCACTACGGGGTCTTAAAGGAATACGCGCAGTAACGTGAGTACCTTTTGTAATGGGTGGCTGGCTTTAAATCACGATGCCGTTGCGATATTCATATGTTCTGACGCCCGATGTCAATTTACGCTTGTACCACGCAATATTTCTGCGATATTACACGTATGGTACTTAGATGGTTAGAATTCACAGGCAAGCGTCCAGATGAGCTCAGAGCACTGGTACTTAGTAGATTTTTCAGGAGTTTACATACTTGTCACTAGTAGTCGCTGTGTATGCGACAACACTAGCAACAACAAGAACAATAAGCGGGCGCTAATAAGTGCTGCTCGAATAATCACATGGGTGTTGATATTCTCCGAACGCGTGAATACATTCAAATGGAAAATTTTGTTTGTGTCGCCGTCTCACTTACAATAGCCATTTGGTTTCGATTTTTTCACAGTAAAATGATTATTCGTTGCAACAAAAGAAAGTTGTGCTTGTTGGTAGGTATTCAGGATGAAATAATGGCAGACATGGACGCAGAGCAAGAAAACGAAATAACATCAATACCAAGCTTGTGTTGTGTCTGCACGCATACGCCCTTTTGCAATGGCTAATCGTTAAAACCGTTCACGTCACTCCCAAAAGACACGCACACTGCACATATCTGCCTGACTCAACTCCACATTGAGTCAGCTTTTTCCCAACAAATCTCATTATACCGTGCAGTGAAGTTGCGTATTTTGGACGGGATCAAAGTAGACAAGAAGGAAACGACACTCGCTACTTTCCCAGCAGAGATATAAACTGTCGAAACGCAATGCTACCACCGAGCACAGTCCTCGAACATCAAAATCTGGTCTGCCTATCTAGCTCACCGTTTATTTATACACGAGTCACAGTCATGCCGGGAATCTGATTAAATTCACACCATGACCGTGATGTGGGCTGGAGAGGAGCCCGTCTTGTAACAATAAGAATTGAAAAGCAATCGCGAAGGTTACGACAATTACAAAAAAAAAAACCATCTGTGACTTGCACCGAGCAACCCGACATGTAACAGTTTTAGCCGGTAAAACTATTTATGGTTATCACTCTTTTTGGGATATTCGTATTTCTTGTCTTGGAAAGAAGGGCAGCCGGCGCCAAAAATACACAAACCTCCTTTAAGTGCACATCATCCAATACGATCTGACATTTATTGCAAAACAATTCTGGCAGAACTAAGATGAAGTCTTCGACGTGCATCGGCTTTCTTTTTTAGCATAAATTCTGCGAAACTTGATACGCTGAACCATAAAGAAGAAGAAAATACAGATGGCCTTATTCTGTAGACATGTTAAAATGAAAAGTTCACAGGACGTGAAAGCACTGAAGGTGACGCATCTATATGTCTTTCGAGGAGCGATCACTTTCATCTCTCTCACTTTTGTATTTCATCACTCACTCTCAAATCGTTCAGGAATTTTAACTTCGTTTTATTAAACCGTACCGAACGAATAGTCGTCGTTGCGCAAGGATCAACGGCAGTCAACTATGTGCATTCAACCATCTGCGTTCTTACGTATTTCTTCCAGATTATCTGCATGCTTGTCATTTCAATTTGTTTGAAACCAAGTGAATTAATGAAATTTATCAACGCACTGCTTGTTGTTACCGAAAAACTTTGTGTTGAAGACGCGACTTCTTTCATTTACTTTCTGGCGGTGGCATCCATAACACAGAGTTAAACGTAAATCACAATGTGTTCTTCCTTTTCCTTTTTTTAGGCAGCAACTAGGAGTCAAAGACGACATCTCAAATTGAATTTCGGATAGGAAGTTGCTCCGAATTCTTCCGACAGCATACATCGTTGCACGTGACGCTTGATAAGACTCGACAGCCTCAACAGTTACCATGCAAACTTAAAAAATGGTTTCTTGTCGCGTTCATTTTGCATGAGTTACTGTTTGTGTGACATTCACTCGTGTTTTTGTTCTGCTTTCCTTCTTTTTTTGTCATTTACTTGAAAATCTTAAAGCTGGGCGTGAGCTTTATTGCTTCTTTCTTTTGGCGGTCTGCCCTCTTTCTGTCTTACAGCTATATTGCTACGAAGCTTCCAAAGACCCTGCTTCAGATGATGCACACGAACACAGACGAAGCCCTCTCCGAAAGAAGCCATACTCCGATGCACATTGATTCACGGATCACTAGTTGCTGGCGCAGTTAAGAAATGTCAGATCCTAGCAACACTATCCAGCGTAGAACACAAAATAAAACAGATATCAACAAACGAACCAAGCCAGCCCCTTCACCCATAGATTTACTGGGTTTTGTTGGACTCATCGCAATGTTTTAGATCAGGGGTCCGCTACCTGCGGGCAACTATTTGCCGCCCCCCGGCAACAACTTCAGAATTTTCCCCCTCCCTTTGTCCCTTCGTGTCTCGACTGTAAAGTGTAACTGGCCATCTCGAGTGCAAAAAAACCTCTTTCCGTTATTAAAAAAAAAAACGTGGTTTGTGTTCCAGTTATATACATTGCCGTCAATTTCATGAATTATTTTCCGTTTGCCTGCAAATCCACTCGAGTCGAGTATTCTACAAAAGAGCCACGATGGTCATTGAAACTCCTTCGCAAAAACACCCTATACAAGTGTCATCCCGGGCAAAGAATCATGTTAAATATGTAATTTAGTGTCGTAGAAGAATAAAATAATAACCATTCGTCACAAAATGCGAATTGCGCAACGAGTGTTATGTTGAATGCTTTGAAATAAATATAAGAGGCTGAGCGATAATTATTCATTCTCCCCAGCCGCAGCACAAAGTGCAGATACTGCCTTACGTATGTGTGGTAAGAACCTCATTTATCCGCAGAATGACCAATAGTGGCGTAATGGGTGCTCCCCATTTCATGAAAGTTGGGTTGGTTTACGGCGTAGTGGGTACCCTGCGTGCGTACTTGTATAAGTTTCTCTGGAGAGAGAGAGAACAATTTTATTTAACATATACGAACCCCTAAAGAGTCTACAACAAGCTCTGGAGAGGCCACTTTTCCAGATTTTGTTGTGGCTGTGCTTTGTGTTCTGCGCACACCTGGCGATTTTTCAGCTACGTTGATATCTGAGGATGCACTGTTATTCTTTGAAAATTAAACACCCAGACAGCGACACTATGCGAACCCCAAACTAAGGTGTCCTCCTTGCCAAAAAAAAAGTTGCTGTGGCTTAACTATGTTATGTCTGGCTGTGCGTAGCGGGAGGTACGGTTAAGCTTATTGTTTAGCTTGGTTCTCTGTGCGGTTAAGCTTATTGTTTAGCTTGGTTCTCTGTACGGTTACGCTTGTGGAGGCATGCAGCTAGTTCTACCTCCGTCTCCTCGGCTCACTGCCTCCTCTTGTTTTCTTTCCGGCAACGAGCCCTGGCTTCTTTCATTCTCTGCGACTCACTTTCCATATCTGCCGACGAAACTCAGCGAGCCGCCCTTTCTATACATACGATGCAACGCCGGCTTCTCCTCTGTTGTTGCAACTCGGTTTCACCGGCTCCTCCTCTGACGTCGTGCCAGATGGCGCGGTAAGCGGTGCTTCCAGCTGTGGCGGTAGTATGCAACGGCTCAGCTCGCGGTGTGGCCACCGGCCACACCACGAGCTGTCTCGAGGCACAGCGACTTCTCTCGTGCCTTTAGTTCCGTCAATATCAGTCATCGCGGTATTCCTTCAAAGTGTTGTTATTGACGCAGTCATTACTGAATACAAAAAATTGGGGGGACCCTTAAGCTTCGCCTTTAAGAGTTGAACGCGATAGCGATATCCCATCCCTATTGCGTACTTCAATCACTTAGTGCATACTAGGTAATGGGTAGTATGCTTTAAACCAGGAGAAATTATGCGCGGCAAATGGATGGATGGATGGTGGAACTTTATTAAATATAGTCCTGAGGCAAATGCGGCAAATGTTTTCGAACTTGCTATGCAGCCACTACGTGGTGTTAAGGGAATACGCGCAGTAAGGTGTGTGCCGTTTGTAATGGGTGGCTGGCTTTAAACTATGGAATCGTTATGATAGACACATATTCTGACGCCCGATGGCAATGTACGCTTGTACCACGCAATATTCCTGAGATATTACATGTTATAGTGCGACGCCTATATAAAGGACGCTTGCGTTTGCGAAGCATGAAAGTTATTTTTACTGCATTTCCAAGCAGAGGAAGTTATTTTCACAGTATTTCCAAGCAGAGGCATGGCTGTGTGGTAGGACACTTGCTTGCCACGCAGACAACCCGGGTTCGATCCTCACTCGGACCCGAAAGTTTTTATTATTTATTTTATTTGCATCTTTCTCGATTTTTCGGTCACGGACAAGATGATTTTTCGCTGACAACCAACGACGCCGACGCCGACACCGACGCCGACGCCGGAATTTCTGCGAAATGAGCTCTTTAACGCTATCGCGTTAAAAAAATATTCGTAAAGCTGGCGCATACCAGCTTTTCTAAGAATTTTTAATAGGTAATAAAGTTGCTAAGCTTAGCCCTTGTTCCACGCAAGCTCGAAGAAAGCAAAGCTTGGTGTCCCGTCGAGCGAGTTCTCGTCCCTGCTCCTTTCTGTTAATGCCGTACGTGCCGTTCACGTCATGTTTGCTCTAGACGCACGTTTCTTTTTTTTTTTATTTCAAGTTCCTGATGAGGATATGTATTTTCGGAGACCCTTTCATGAAGTTTATCGTATCGATATATTCTTTTTAACTTTCTTAATTCATCACACCACTAACTTACTCGCGTGCTTACCTCGGGGGGCGGTTACATCAATGCGCCTGCTTTCTTATTAAGAGAGGCAAACTCTGATGAAAAAAACTTGCTCGTTGCATCTGCGTTTTTCATAAACGCTAAACTTTCCAAGTTTCCATAAAGACTTCCAAGCTCGCAAAAGCATTCAGTTTATATATCTTTTCATTCTGGTTTCCTTCAGGCTACTCCTAGGAAAGGGAGCGTCGGTTTCGCGTCATTGACCCGAAGAAGTTGGAATGATAGATGGAGAGAACTAATAATAATAACATCTGGGGTTTAACGTCCCAAAACCACGATATGATTTTGAAAGACGCCGTAGTGGAGGGCTCCGGAAATTTTGACCGTCTGGTGTTCTTTAACATGCACGGATATCGCACAGCACACGGGCCTCTACCATTTCGCGTCCATCGAAATGCCACCGCCGCGGCCGGGATCAAACCCGCGAGCTTCGGGTCAGCAGCCGAGCACCGTAGCCACTGTTCCACCGAGGCGGACCCAACGATGGAGAGAACTAAATATACGCACAGACTCTTTTTAAAGCTCGTGAGTTCACCGCATTCATTTTGTGTTATATCATTCAAGGTCACCCTTACAGGTGTTCGCTTTGCCTCGTCGCTGCCGAGTGGTCTGCGATATTAAATTCTTTCATCTTCTTTGTTTCTTTTAATACCTTAATTTCTTTCTCTTTAGCGTAAAATGGAGAGCCGCACTTTGTGTAAAATGGAGAGCCTAAACTGGACGACTCTGATTACTAATGTGATGGCTTCTAGGTTGTTTCTAAGCCTTACGTAGATGATGTAACTTCTAGGTTGCTTCTGGGTTGTTGCTAGGCTTTAGCTAGGTGGTGCTAAGGTTGTTTATAGCGCAGAGAGGTTCGGTACTCAACCACAGACCGGGACAAACGTCATCGTTGCGTAGGCCTTCCATTTCTTTGGGGTCTTCTCGCATTCGCTGTTGCCTTCCGCGTTGCCGACTATTCTCTCGTTGTTCGTATTCGGGGTCTTCGGTTCGCCGCCGTCGCTTCGCAGCCATTTGTTGAGCCAACTGTTGCCTTCACTGTTGTGGAACAGTGGTGAGTAGGGGGATTTACCCAATTTGTATGGCACATAGCCGTTTGTGATGATGATAGTTACCTGTTGCCTTTTTCATTTTAGTGGAAAAGAGGGGAGTGGTGGGATTAAACAATTTTTTTGGCACATACCCATTAATGACGATGATAGTTTTCTGTTAGTTAGCAGAGACACATACTTGCACTCCTTTCTCATAGGTCGCACAAGTTACGTCTAGCTTGAACAGCTTTTCTGTAGTATGCATTCTCATATTTCTCAACCATGTCCGCGCCCCTGGAAAACCTTGACCTGCTACAAAAACAGATCTACACTTGTAAATCAATGTTCACTTTTGAAAGCACTCCTTTAACGACGCATATTTTTATTAACAAGCAAGTCAAACAGCGGAACCATCAAACAGCAAGACCTCATCTGAAAATTTCTTAAATCCAGGAATGAGTGCGCGAGACATATTCTTTCGTGACACACACAAAATGGATGCCGTAGAATATCACCAGTGCGGCATGTCTCGAGCAGATAGCGTGTCCCTGCAGTTGTCTCAGGCTTGCAGGCAGGTATCGAGAAGTCAACGCATGCTGACGTGACCTGAACTTTCTTTCTACCTTAGCGCCTCATAGCGGTCTCTAGCGTATGTCATACTGCTTTTTATCGCACGTTATATAGTGTTTCTTAACACAACGCTAACGTAGAGTGAAGTGTAATAACGCCACACTAAGAGGCCCGAGGCACCACGATTGCAGTGTGGCGCACTGCATGGCACGTTGCCACTATTCTCAGGCCCCATGGGAAGCTTGATGGTGTTTGCTGTTTCTTCCTGAAAGCCAGCTTTGTTGCTTACTGTTCATCTCAAGTTACCGTATGCGCCCAATATATTGTAAGTTCGTTTTTCTCTGCACACTCATACGGAAGAGTTTTTCTTTGTTGTTTGCCGTCCAGCTTATTACGTGGCTGCGTTATATGAGGCAGGTCAGTGTCGAGGGCACTTGCTTTGAGCTCGAGAGTTTGCGTCGAGTGGCTGCTTCAAAGAGTCGAGAACTGCTAGCCCGGAACATAAAACAGTTGCATAAAAGAGGAGTGGAAGAAGACGAAAGAAGGGGAGTTGCTGCTTGTACCTGACATTGATTTGAAACTTTGGGCTCAATAATCTCTAGTACTATTGGTAGCCTCAAATTATAAAATGAAAGGAATCATGGTACCATTGATAGCGGCACTCAATTCTTGGCACTCAAACTACCTGAATATCCACAAGTAATTTCGAAGGCAAACGTGGTAGTCTACGGGAATGTCTATGTCTGAAAACGGCACACCAGTGGTAGGAAAATATAGTAACCATACTTCATACACCGGTGCCACAGTGATACGGAGCCTCATCGGAAAAGTTCGCATCAGTGTGGTTGCAGTGGAGGGGAAGCGAGAGAGTGAGCACCTATTCGAAGTCGAATAGCGTAATAATCATGTTGCTACTAAGTGCAAGTATACCCGTTGAGAACCTTGTAAGAAACTGAAGGACACTTTGTAAATTCCAAACTGTGTTCGACGAAAGCCTGAGACCAAATCGACTCAATATGCCATGTCTTTTTTTACACTCCCAGTGGAATGGCGCACAAACGAAATCTGTGCGTGTTTTCTTTTAGGAGCGAAACACCTTAGAGTCATGGCTAGTCCGTACACGGTGTCCGTTGTCACGGGTAGATGCGGGGATGTGAGACACAAAAGAAATGTTTAACAATAGACTGATATCAATCATAATTGTGACAGAACAATATAAAACACCTACAAACCCAAACACTTTATACTAGTCGGCGACTCCAACCTACACGCTGTGGACCTTAGGACATAGCTTTGTCGTTGACTCACGCTGTCCGCTGTCAACGTATAAAGAAAACCGTTGCTATAGTCGAAACATATATGTGTATGTGAATAAAAAAAAAGTTTTACAATAGGGGAACATGAATGCTAATTGTGACGAAGCAATGTAAAACACCTACAAGCACAAATGCTTTATAATTGTCGACGACTTAAATGTAGACGTTATAGACCTCAGGACCGAGCTTTGTCGTCAACTTTTGATGTTACTTTATATCACTTTATGTCACTCAATTCGCATTATATGGGGAAATCATCGGGTAACGTACAGTTGCTCACCCATACGATACCCAGGGCTTCGCCCACTTGTCATGATTCACTTGGTCGAGAGGCGTGGATTTTTTTAATTTTTACAGCGAATTGCAGCGAGACGCGAGACTAATCTGCCTCCGTTTCGAATGCGTTCGTATTCTCGCGCTTTTGCGCATCGTGCACACGCCATCTGCGTTCCAGCGCTCATGAAGCTCAATTATCCTCCTGCGTGAGGGGGGACAGGCCAAATCTCGTACCATGCCAGGGGGCCGGACGGACACCGGTGACCGCGAGTATGAGATATTAAAGGCTTTCGACTTAATACATACCTTGTACCGCTGCCCTGAACAGCGACTTCAATCTTTTGCTGCGCTTAACTACGCGATACCAGATGCATGCTTATGGCAAGGTGTAATTTGGAGGAAATGGAAAGATGGGTTGGCGATTGAAACGTGACGAAAATAGTTATTGTAGCTGTAGTGGCCGGAAAGCTTTCTTCAGTGATATCTGTTCTATATTTTATCATTTGGCTTATCATGAACAACCTTGGTATTGCGGCAAATGAAAATTGGGTTCACGGTGGCGTGCATGTCATAGGCATCACCCCGAAATAAAGAATGGTTCTCTTGCACATTTTCTGTAACACCATTTCATTGCTCGAACTTATCATTGATGCGAATGAAGGGGCGGCGCCGCAAGAAAAGTTAGTGATAGCTTCTTCGAATTTATCACTAACCGTGTAACAAAAAGCCGGCAGATCCCACGGTGCGTGGGATCTGCCTGCTTTTTCTTCCTACAAAATATTGCAGTACCGGAGGATATTCCTGTGCGTGAGTAGAAATATGCATGCTTCAAGTTTCTCTAAAAAATGCGTAGATATAACATTTCTGAAGTCAAGCTACAAACCAGACACTCACGGGCATCAGGTAGAAATAAAGGCACCTACTTCTATGTAAGTGGAGCAGAGCTTATCAGTGGAAGCTAATTAGCACAATGGAAAAAGGATTTCTGTTGACAGCACATCCTCGAAAGCGCTTTACCGGTTTGTGCCGGAAGGAAACCGGAAGGTGTGGGCTACTGCCGGAGAGAAAATTAGTCCGTGTTTGACAGGGTGCTAAATACCACTGCGCATATGAGGAAATTTGTATAAGCCATAAGATATGCTTCATTGTCCCCCTTGGTGGTATCGCCTCGGTGGCGCTCCGAAGCTGACCCGGAGGTCCCGAGTTCTATCCCAGCCGCGGTGGTCACATCTCGATGCTAGAGGCCCGTATAATGCGCGATGTCAGTGCACGCTAAACAACACCATGATGGATAGTTCTGTGCTCCTCCACGACGGAGTGCCTTAAAGCATGTTTTGGTTTGGCATGTTAAGCCCAACTTAATATTTATCGCTCTTTCTTCCCCCTTTTTTCTTACTCTCGCAGCTTTTTTCTGTCTTTTTCCCTATTTCTCTTTATTTCTCTCTTCATTTCTTAGTTTCTACCTTCATGTCTCCCTTTCTATGTCTTCCTGTGTATTTCCATTTTTATTTATATCGCTTTCTCTCTCCCCCCATCTTTCTCTTTCTATCTATTCTTTTCTCTGTCTTTTTATCTTTGTATGTCATTGTTCACTTTATTTCTCTCTGCTTTTCTCTTTCTCTTTCTATCTATCGTTTTCTTTTTTCTTTCCTTATATCTCTCTATTTCACTTTCTTGTTCACCTGTTTCGCGTGCTCTGCTTTGCCGAGCAGAGTTTTCGTTTAACGCTCGCATTTGCTATAGTCGGTAGTGGGGTTTGTGTAATTCTAGAGGCGGATATTCACCTATGCACTTTTGCACAATCAAGAAGAAGTTGGCGATAGCTTAAAACAATTCACTGGTTAAATGTTTGCTAAACTAAGTCGGGCGACCACAATTGTACTTCGTTTTTTCAACCTGCTCGGTGGCCGTTACTTCTCACTTGCGGTGAAGTGTTCGAGAGAGCAGCTGCACTGGGGGAAACATTTTGCACCGCGGAAGGAAGGAAGCGAAATGCAGCTCTGGCAGACAGGCTAGAAATAGAGGCACATACTTCTAAGGGGCGTAGAGCTCGTCAGTGGAAGCTAATGAGCACAATGGAAAAAGAATTTCTGTTGACAGCACATTCTCGAAAGCGCGTTACCAGTTTTTGCCGGATGGAAACCGGAAGGTGTGGGCTACTGCCGGAAAGAACATTAGTCCGGCTTTTAAAAAAAAGAAAAAAAGGCAGATACATACGCGAAGCACTCTATTGGTTTCCTCCCCATTGACAGCGATTAGGGTACACCTGAAAGCTGTTTGAAGCCTTGTCCTCTCCAGGATGACAAAGAATATTTTGGTTAAATCATTCTTGCTTTCTTCAGAACTGCAACTATAAAAAACGATTAAGAGACCATTATCGTCAAATATGAATTACGAAGCCAAAAGATAACGTAGCCATCGCGTGCTCGAGGCCGTCACTTCAAGCAACTTGTATAACAAGCTCAAAAAAGTTCCTTTTTTTTCGAACTAGAAGTTCAGTCACTCTGTAGCAATTCAAATAACATAATGTTGTAGTTTGGCACGTTTATAAAAACTGGGCTTTTGCAAAACTTAAGCTATTCACAGTGTGTCTTTAACTACACGGAAGTCAGATGAATCACACTCCACAACCTGAAGGCCATGTGCACCTTGTGTCCATGAAGCCACGCTCATAAGCTCTGTTCCTAAACTAATGAGTGCTTTCCCGCACTGGCTGGTTAACACCGGCTTCGGACTATTACTATCTCAACTTGTTCACTCTGCGTTGCTGGCATTGAAGAGCGAAAGGTGACGGTGACCTGATTTTAGATGCGAAGCATCTTATGCTCGGGGCTGTGTCCGTCCCTCCCGCGTCCGGTCACTTTCATGAAGTAGGGAAGCATGCAGCCACTATACGAACCAGAACACTGTAGTACATTAAGGCCGTCAACCATCATTACAGTCACAAGAGTCATGTCCGAAAGCACAGAGTGGCTGCTTATAGCAATGGCTAGGCAGGTGGTGGGTGCAAGCAAAGAATAACGCGCACCACCGGTGGTGTCTGTCGCCCATGTTGACTCCATTCCTTGCTCTAGCTTGCATGTGCTTGTGGGGGCTTTGTCGATCCCTCCTTTCCGCGTCCCACAGGCCCTCTCTCTCCTCGCCTACGCTCCGCACCTTTCTCTCCTCTAGGAATCCTCTGCTCTACCGAGCGGCGCTCGCGTCCCGTTGACTCCATTCCTTGATCTTGCTTGCGGGAGCTTTGTCCGTCCCTCCTTCCCGCGTCCCACACCCCCCTCTCTCTCCTCGCCTACGCTCCGCACCTTTCTCTCCTCTAGGAATCCTCTACTCTACGGAGCGGCGCCCGCGTTCCGTTCACTCCATTCCTTGATCTTGCTTGCATGTGCTTGCAGGGGCTTTGTCCGTCCCTCCTTCCCGCATCCCACACACCCTCTCTCTCCTCTCCTACGCTCCCCACCTTTCTCTCCTCTAGGAAGCCTCTACTCTACGGAGCGGTGCCCACGTCCCGTTGACTCCACTCCTTGATCTCGCTTGCGGAGGCTTTGTCCATCCCTCCTTCCCGCGCCCCACACCCCCTCTTTCTCCTCTCCTACGCTCCCCCCTTTCTCTCCTATAACAATGCTCTGCTCTACGGAGCGGCGCCCGCGTCCCACAGCGCATGCGCGTCCCCTCTCCTCGCCTATGGTCCCCCCCCGTTCTCTCCTCTAGGAATCCTCTACTCTACGGAGCGGCGCGCACGACAGGTGGTGCGACAGCTGCATACTCGGCTGGGGGCGCCACGGTAGTTCCGCGGTATGAAAATGACCGAGCGCGCGCGCCTCCTTCTCTCTCCTGTGCAGCGCCGCGATGAGCGCCTGGACGGCTACCGTGAAACGAGAGCGGCGACGTTCATCCCGCTCAAGCTAATTATCTCCCCGCTGCTTCGCATCCACACATGGTTCCCTTCAGTGGGAGATGGGGAATTTTTTTTTAAGTGTACGTGGACGAATCTTGGCATGAATCCTGGCAACAGACATGCTGATTGTTCGGTGTGCCCCATCGCAAAGCAAGGACGCCGCTGCCGCACTTCAGGAGAGGTGACGCCGCTCCTGTGCGCCTCCACGGCTTAGCTTGCATAACAATGCAAGTTGCTAGAAACAACTAGTTATAACAGGGCACTGCCTTAAGTCTTGTTTGCTTGCTCGAGAGTAGATACTTCCAAAGTTGTTTTTATCTCAAATAAATTTTCCGTGGAGAAGGCGTAATTATCTATCAGTAATGCGAAGCTATTTTGTGACAGGCTCCACTGAGAATTCCGGCTTCTACGGACGTTACGATAACTATGTGATTAACAAAACGCGCTATTGCTTTAGGATGTTAACGAGAAGTCTTCATTAATATGAAAGTGTTTTACTCCAGGTGCGGCTTAGAATTTCTCGTTTGCTCGAGCATTCAAAAATAATGTGGAAATCACCTGACAGGGTGCTAAATACCGCTGCGCATGTGAGGAAATTCGTTTTAGCCGTATGATTTCCTTCATCGTCCCCCCTCGGCGGGATCGCCTCTGTGGCGCTCCGAAGCTGACCCGCAGGTCTAGAGTTCTATCCCAACCGCGGCGGCCACATCTCGATGCTAGGGGCCGTGCACTGCGCGATGTCAGTGCACGCTAAAGAACACCGTGCATGGTGGAAAGTTCCGAGCTCCTCCACGACCGTGTGCCTCAAAGCGTTATTATTATTATTATTATTATTATTATTATTATTATTATTATTATTATTATTATTATCATCATCATCATCATCATCATCATCGTTCCTCTTTCCAAGAAATTTTGGCGAAACTAACACGTGCAGTTCCAGTGCGAAGTAAAGCAGAAGCGCGAGGGATTCATCTTTTTTTTTTCTTCTCATAGCTTCGGTGGGAGGGCTTGTTGTCAGCGTGCTGTCATGATCTTCTTTCTTGTTCTATCGTTTGCTTCTTTTCCGCGCTGAAGCCAAGTATAGCAAACTGCGAGGCCATATAATGCCACGCGCTATTCTTTTACTGTACTCGGTTTCCGCCCACAAAGACTATCATCAGTATTCGGGGCAGACCGCGCCTTAATGTTCCAGAAGCTTCTCGGTTGTAGCAGATCCTTTTGTTAAGATTGCACGCACGACGCTAACACTCAAGATTATTCCAGAGCTGGCGCGACGACTATTGATAAGGCTAGAATGTTCGACCCGTGATTTATAAAAGCCGGCGCGTTCCAACGAAGTTCAGTTGATCGACGGCCGACGCTCTGTTCGCCGCAATCAGTGCCAGCGTTTATTGCTGTAATCTTACTTTCCGTTTACCGGCCACAAGTTCGGCCTAATAAACAGTTTCATCCCGGACACGTAGCCTGCGGCCTTCGTCGACGTCAAGACCACGTGACATCTGGTGGAGGTGCTGTTCCTTCATGTTCGGGACGCCCCCCGTCAAGCCGCGAACCCAGCCCACATCGCGGAGAAGACACCGAAGCCCCCGTGCAGCAATGAGCTAGCCGCAGGCTGCAAGGCTTGCAGCCAGAGCACGGACTCCTGCCGGAAAACACCAGGCAAACCAAGACTTCGACCTCAACCGCAGCGACGATGACAGCCCCTGTGCCGCCTGCGCCCGTCCTGCTCCGGCAGCCGAAGGAGCCGCCGACTTTTCGCGGTTCACCATGTGAGGATCCAGAAAGCTGGCTGGAGGAATACGAGCGGGTCGCCACGTTCAACAAGTGGGACTGCGACGAGAAGCTCCGCCACGTCTACTTCGCCCTTCAAGACGGCGCAAGGACCTGGTAATGAGAATCGAGAGTCCTCGCTAACATCATGGGACCTCTTCCGCTCCGGATTTCAGAACACCTTCACTAGCATCGTCCGGAAGGAAAGGGCTGAAACACTTTTGGAAACTCGTGTACAGCTCCCCAACGAGAATATCGGAATGTACACTGAAGAAATGACTCGCCTGTTCCGTCATGCAGACCCCGCTATGCCCGAGGAGAAGAAGATCCGCTTCCTGATGCGGGGTATCAAGCAGGAACTATTTGCCGGCCTTGTACGCGACCCACCCAAGACGGTCATGGAATTCGTCTCCAGAGGCCACGACGATTGAAAAGGCCCTTGAAATGCGTACGACGCAGTACAACCGGCGGATTCTCTTAACGACATACGGAGGGAGTCACGCGCTGCAATCCGACGACCTGCGCAGGACCATCAGGGCCATAGTTAGGGAAGAGCTGCGTAAGCTGTTGCCATCCTCCCAACCTCAAGTGGATTCTCTCGCTGACGTCGTGCGCCAGGATATCCAGCAGTCCCTGGGCGTTCCTCAGCTAGCATAGCAGCAACCGCAGGCTATGAGCTACGCTGCAGCAGCGCGTCGTAACGCTCCACCACCGCGCCCGCGTGAAGGCTTCGCACCACCGCCGTTCCGCCGCCAGACGCCACCGCCACCACCACCGACGCCATACCGTCTACCCGCCGGCCAGCGCAATGCTCCGAGAAAGACCGACGTTTGGCGCGCCCCTGACCACCGCCCACTGTGCTATCACTGCGGAGAAGCTGGCCACACCTACCGCCGCTGCCAGTACCGCCAGATGGGTCTGCGTGGTTTCGCCATCCACGCGCCGCGTCCACAGCGGGGTGAAAGGCCACGCGACATCGCCGACTACCTCGCAGGAGCTCAGTGGACACCCCGACGACCATCCCGCTCGCCGTCGCCTGGCCGCTACACGTCACCGCACCGCCGGCAGTACGATGGCCCAAACCGGGGCCGATATCCTAGCCCTTACTCGGAAAACTAAGGGCAGCAACCGATGGAGGTGCGGTTGCTATACGACGAACTACCGAAGATCCTCCGCCGCCGACGACGACGATGCCGCAACGAAATCTAAAGAACCCGTCGCAAGACTAACGAGACCCTGGCGTGGAAACTTCGCAGCCCGAAGAAGACATCACTACGCAACGTGGAACCGGCGGAACAAACCGACGCAGCCGTGACCCGACGCCACTCAACATTGGTAAGACGGTCGCCTACATCGACGAATGCGTGGCAAGAATGCAACGCGCTATTTTTTTACTGTACAGTCGAGCGCAATTTGAAGGTTATCGCGCGAGCATCGACCAAGAACTACAACAGCGCCACGTCCCAGAATACTCTTTCGGGGAAAGGGTTGTATCACGCAAGCTTCACTCACTCTTTTTGCTGTTCCTTAAGCTACGGTCACTCGCGTCTGAGGAAGCTGCTTAAACGAAGCAGTGCCAAGCACCGACTTAAACACATCTTTCCCGGCAATTTTTTATTCGCTGGCGGAGATAAGAGCCCACGAAGAAGACACTTGATCGCTACGAATGGAAGGCTCAGAATAGAGAGAAAGGGTGTAGAAGCCGGCGTAGGGGTGATTGTTGCAGCATGAAACAGCCAACGAGGGAGAGAAGAATGCGCAATCTTGATTTTCACTGTTCCGAAACGTGCCGCTAGGCCCCTGGGATGTTAGGCAGGTCGACGCTCGCGCGATAACCTTCATATCGCGCGCGACTGTACTCGGTTTCCGCCCACAAAGACTATCAGCAGTACTCGGCGCAGACCGCGCCTTAGTGTTCCAGAAGCTTCTCGGTTGTAGTAGATCGTTTTGTTAAGATTGCACGCACGACGCTAACACTCAAGATTATTCCAGAGCTGGCGCGACGACTATTGATTAGGCTAGAATGTTCGACGCGCGATTTATAAAAGCCGGCGCGTTCCAACGAAGTTCAGTTGATCGACGGCCGACGCTCTGTTCGCCGCAGTCAGTGCCAGCGTTTATTGCTGTAATCTTACTTTCCGTTTACCGGCCACAAGTTCGGCCTAATAAACAGTTTCATCCCGGACACGTAGCCTGCTGCCTTCGTCAACGTCACGACCACGTGACAATATAGATAAAACAAACTTGTAGGATGTTTGAGCTTCGCCTTCAAGATTGGAACGCGATAGCGTAATGAGGCCCCGTGCGGATCGCCTTCTCAATTGCTAGCCTCGCCTCGGTTCTAGGTGCATGCCTAAAACTGGACGCAAGGCAACGAACGACTGTGCGCGTAACATTGGCCGTTCTAAGCTATCCTAGAATATATTTCAATTACAGTTGTTAAGTGGCCACTACGCCATAGTTCTTCCTTTTTCGAATGAGCGAAGGGACCACTACGCGTCCATAAGGCAACATGCGAGCGTATGTGTGTGCACTTTGTAATGCGTGGGCCCTTAAAACACCCACTAGTTGCGCGATTCACATGTTTTGACGTCTGGCGAGATTTTACACTTCTGCCACGTAATGGTATGTGCGTTAAAGGGACTCCTTCTGCTACATGACATTCATATTGTCTCTTTATTTTTCCGGATCAGATCCGTGCAATAGCATGGCTCTGTGGTAGAACACCTGCTTGCCACGCAGACGGCCTGGGTTCGATTCTCACTCGGCCCGTAGATTTTTATTATTTGTTTTATTTGCATCTTTCTAAATTTTGTGGTCACAGACAAGATGATCATTTTTCGCTCACAACCAACAGTGTCGACGCCCACACCGGAATTTCTGCGAAACGAGCTATTTACGCAATTGAATTGAAATGAAGGGTGCACTCAGTGCTGAAATCTCTGAATTTTTCTGCTCTGTTCCAGTCACGTCTGCAAACAGCTTCTGCGCACTCGTGGTGCCTGCTGTTGTCGCGCCTTCCATCGGCATCTTCCGCGCTCTCTTCCGTGCCGAGCATAAGTTAGCCGATTTTTTTCAGTTTGGAATCCGTGGCTTTCTTTCCACGTCCTTATTTCACGCTCCAAGCTTTTTTCAAAACGTCAGCAAGCATGTTCCTCGTTCCAGACATCGCATGCATACTTCCCCATTGTTCTTGCTTATGTTTTTTTTATTCGCTGAAGTAGCAGCGCCAACTGTTTTGTAGGCGGAAGCGCAAAATAGTCATGTCATCTTCACTCACAGATGAAGACGAAATCTCGCATCATCCACTCTTTTTCTTTACTGTCACGTCCTGACTTTCTTGGTTGTTAAAAAATTGCCAGGCCTGCGCCGAACAGCCGGGATAGCCACGGTGTAAGCTTGAGGAGGGGTGTTCAATGGCCTACTGTAAACACCCTTAGGGCGCCGACTGCGAGTTCATGTGCGAGGTGCCCACTTCGCCATAAATTATCATTTTCTGATGTAGCGAAGAACCCACTGTGCGGTGATACATCACTTCGCCAAGTTGTGGAGTAACTTATCGAGTCTTCGAGGCAACGCACGCACCACTATTGGGATGCTGTGACTGAAAAGGATGATGGCTAATTATAGCTGAGTCATTGTAATGTGTGGGAAAATATAAACGACCCACTCGTTAAGAAATTCCCATAGTATGACGCCACTGCCACGTAGTATTACATCATCTCAAGCGATTTCTCGTTTGACATGACGCTTGTATAGAGCTTTCACCTGCGCGCGGCCTGTGGGTTCTTGGTGGTGGAATACTTGACTACCATGCAGTATTCCTGGTTTGCAATACGGCATCAACCTTGTTTTCTTTTTTTTTTTTCGGACACTGCGCACGATAGCTTCGACTTGCATTCACGACGGCTGCGGTGGAGTAACTTTCACCAGTGCTCCAGAGATGAAAGCTGCAGAACTTCGTGAGAGGTAGGGCGTCACACGATTCATTTCCAACGCTGCGGGGAAATGGCGTCGGTGCGCGACTGTCGAGGCAAATTACAGTCAAATGTCCGTCGTGGCAGCGCAGATGATAATTAACGTCCCTTTCGGCAAACGAGCTGTCAGATGTCTTCGTTAGTGGAGAGCACGCTCACTCGCGTCCAAAGCAAGCTCTCCCATGTCGAATAGACGGCGGGTGGCCGAACAAAACAAATACTAGAAAGTCGAGTGAAGATGTAGAACATGGACGGAATGGATTGACTTTGTTATGGTAATGAAAACAGCTAGGACATTCGCGACTTAGCAAATAAATGATTAGAAAAATTTACAATACACAAAAAGGAGACACACCGCACTGATCAAGTAAATGAGTAAGTAATTTGAAAAGAGAGAGTATAGGCGTAATACTGGCTAATATACTTTCAAGTTATTCAGCAGTCTTTTGGCATGTTAAAGGATCGGCAAATTAGTGTGCTTAAAGAACAGTCCGGGTTACGCACAAATCGAAAAAAATTCGGCAGATTCCATGTACCTTGGGAATCGATGTTATGCGAAGCATGCGGAGGGAAGGTACAGTGTTGTAATGTTTTATTGAGCGAAGCGTTACGAAATTACGCTAAAGATATGGACAAATATTGTACGCACAGACATATGTTCCACAGTCGCATATGTTTCACATAACAAGTTGTTTACAGTTGCGTAACGATGCCAACAGCAACATGGGCAGTAGCAACACCAGAAGCGGTAAACTGATATGTAGCGCTTGTGCTCGCGAGAATGGTAGCCCTGGACACTGCAACATATATCAACTTCAGTGGATGGCGCTTTACAATAACTGATGTTAACCCGGCGTGACGGCTGTACCACCGGAGTAAATATGTAATGTTTATAAAATTGGATAGCCAGCACTGCAACGACAATTGACGTTTCACGAACATTAGGGTCTATTAGAAAAGCAGTTCCGAGACCTGGCGTGGCTCTGTGGTAGAATGCTTGATTGCCACGCAGAATGCTTGGGTTCGATTCCTGTTGGGACCCTGACATTTATTATTTGCATTCGTCCGGTCAAGGCTGCAGATGACGTCAGCTTTTTAACGCTCTGGCGTTAAAAGTATCAATGTTTGTCTCGCCGTTCCTGGGTATTCTAAACTGTCAATCACCTGTGACACATACCCGCATACCTGTGGCACATACCCGCCCCGTGGTATGTGCCACAGAGTTTGCCCGAAAGAGTTTGACGACGTACGCGACGGGATTGTCATTATTCATGTCACGACGAGCGAGTCATATTCGTCAAACCATCTTATTCTCACATACTAATTTTGGTCTACCCCAAGTTAAAGGAGTAATCACGAGATCACCCAGACGTAGGCGGCTAGATAGATAGATAGACAGATAGATATGTAGATAGAAACGCTAAAAGTGCCTGCAGTACGCAAAGAAATGCTTCGCATTTAAAAAAAAATAAAGAAAGCCAAGAAAGTTTAAGGAGATTGCAACGTGAACAGGTAAGTGCTGAAAGAAAAGCGGTACAGTCAAGTCAGGAAAGCAAAGTGGAACGCACACGAGCGCTCTTTGAAATGTACGTTACCAACTCGCCCACATCGACTTTTTTTTGAAGGCAAAGAACCCACGTGTGACCACTATAGAAAACCGCTATTTTGTTGCATTAGTTCAGAACTATTGCAGCTTTTTTCCAGGCATTTTACCAATGATTGTTTTCCTAATGAAGGAAATTATTGAAAAAATTCTTGAACTAGTTGATTGCTCAATTCAATTTATTCAAAATGAACGAGTGGGTGGAGCAATGGTAAAATAAGTAATCAAGCGCATTTTAAATTATGAGGAAGTAAAGAGGACATAAAATAAGGACAACGGTGCGGGAGGGGGAGTGCTACTGTATACTTGCAGTACGCACAGTAACCTAGTCAACTCAATATTCCCTCATTATTGTTTTCTTGAACCACGATATTTATAAACAAGTAAACGACAATGAGCTTCACATCGAATAACATACCTAGACCTTATTTCCATTATGACCTTACTGGCATTCGCAACAACACACCTGTACGTTCAATACTCCCTGGGGCTTTCTTAATGGAACTTACCACAACATCATCAGCAGGCGCATGGTGTGCGCACTCGCATTTTCATTCATTATGCAGAATTCCAGAAACAGTCGGGAGCAGCGGCGTCTTGTCTGCAATAAGGAGCTACGCGCTCCTTTGTTCGGGTCGAACCGCGAATTTCAGATGAGTCGGCAAACGGAAGTACTGAGAATTCGATTACCCTGCGTGCCACTCGTAATCCTACCCAGAGGCCTGGAAAAAGCTCACTCAGACATGTTGATACGGCGGTTCGCATGCATAATAGAGAGCTTCTCGGCATTTAGTTTTACCTACATTTTTTATGCATCGGTTGGTTGCAATATTAAATTATTCGCTTCAGTGTTTGAGCAATGTTCTGTCAGTACAATGCAGTGTTAAGGTAAAGTTTACACGATGAAAACTTGAATACATTCGTTCATAAATAACAGTATTCGGTTTTCTAACCCTAAGCCCAAGGACGACCGTCGAGGAACAGTATACACGTTCTTTACAGTGAACATGTAGCTTAGTTTTTCTGTTTCACCAGACAGGATCCTGTACAAATTTAGTTTCACTTTTTTACCTCAGTAAACACTGTTTTGAATGGTTGTCGTAATTGAAGTGGCGTTTGTTGTATAATGTTGGATAAAGAACATATCTGATTGATTTTTGCTGCCACAATTAAGTAATCAATAAAATACTTACGATGTAATTTATATGTCGATTTGACACTGAAACAAAGCAGCCCATATATGAGAAAAACTGGAATACGTAGGCATAGTAGGAAACGACGTTCTGCATACACCACATCTTAGAATAATTCTTCATTTCCCAAAAAGGGAAGAGCCCATTTGCCCGCTTTGTTCTCTTAGACAGTGCACTCCTTCATGTTAACTAGTCATGCATGAGAAGTGGGGGATGCTGCAAAAAATCAACTGCTACCACGGGCAGCTTTGTCTCTTACGGAATAAATAAAAAACAGAACTCCTAAAGAGCTGTGCCAAAAAACTATGAAGCAAAGTGCAATTACAAGAAGAAAAAGAACGCGAATTATTCACGCTGTTGAATAACAATAACGCTTACTATATCGCCAAGTACACTATAAACCAACAAACTTGAATTGTTATTGGCTGTCGCACATTGCGAAAATTATTTCCTGACAAAATTAAGTGGATCTTACGCGTATATAGAACCTCTGGTCTGCGTTAATATTGACCCACTTCGATAGCTCGACCACAAAGGTGTTTCCCAGATAAGCTTGAGGACTTGGGTTCCAATCCCAGATGTAGCGGTCACATATTTTTATCAGGGCACAATTCGAACACACTCGTAGTATTAGATTTTGGCGATGATAAAGAACCTAAGATTTCGAACATTAATGTGTGGTTCTCTACTGCGGACTGCCTAATAAACGTATCTTGGTTTTGAGAAATAATACTTCAGAATATAACTTATAAAATTAAAATTGACATTCCAAATTGTTCCGAAGCATATCATGTTATGCTTAGGTTCACGATTCACCCCAGAAAGAACGACGCAGCACGCAGGTGAACAAACAAACTTATGATTTATTTGCACTCACGAAAGGCCTTAACGAATGATAAAAGACAGCTGACATGATGTCGCGTAGCTGACATCATGTCAGCTACGCGAGATAACCAAATAGTGTCGTACAGAGTGTGGCCAGAGCAGATGAGGTGACCGAGTCGAAGGCGTCGAGCGTAGACCACCTGTCCGATGCCGTGGCTCGGTGCATGGTCTGGCCGCGTAGACTCGCGGAGCCGCTTCACGGCCGTTGAACCCAAAGTTCTGCGCCCATGGAAACTGCTCCATAGTTGGCGCACTCGGCCTCCGCGTGCTCGTGGAGTGCGCTTGTCTGCGCACCACGGCAAGGCTTGGCCCGGCCTCGTGCCCGGACAGTGGCTCAAATAAATAAAATCTTCTTGTGGCGGAAGAGGCGAGAATGCTTTGTAAAGTAGAGAAACCAGGAGGCAGGGCTGTGGGTTTTCCCATGGACCGGACGCGCAGTGAAAGAGACACAGCCCTGGAATGCCGACCCTTGCACACGGCTAACGCACTGGTCATGCTCTCTCGAGCCACGCCACGCACAAGAACACCGTCCTCTTCACCACCGCACGGCACGTATGCGATTCGCCCCACTCGGGGCACACATTCAAAGGTCCATACAGGTCACCACACAAGTCGCCACCGCACTGCGCATGGTTATGTTTTCGCCTTGTTTTCAAACCACGTACTCCAATATTATCACAAAGTACAAGAACATATTGTCTCGATAAACAAAGCTCGGACTGTATTTGGCCAGCACAAGGAGTAAGAAATGTAGCTAGCTCAAACAAACAGGCTCTATCGAACCAGGAGAACGCACACGCACTAATTGAAACTAATCGCTGAGGCACATTGCCCGAGTAGTGCTCGCTGGTGACTCTGCAGTTGTACCTACTAACTTATACATTTCCACTGGCTTTTAGCACAAACACATTAATTCTCGTTACATGAAAGTGGGACTCCTGTGGCGACTGAAAGCTTAAGCCTAGATGAACTACACCTGCTGTCAAACATTTCCCGTAGAACAATTTCTAGGGCACTAGTATACGTCAAGGCACTTAGGCTAGGCCTCGAACACATAGACAGGCCTGCCGCAAAGAATCGTCTTTATCGAACTGCTATTGTATTCGGAAGGGGACGACCACTAAATTAATCCTCGTACTCTTTTTGACAACGTACTCGTGGTCGATGTTTTCAAAGTGATTTGTCCAACACACCCGAATGATGGTACTTTTCGGGTCAGTATCATGAAAGAGGTATCGTACGTGCAAATAACGTCTTGGACGGTATTCTCCATTGACATAACATTGCTCTAAAATTTCGTGGACACCACATAATAGGAAAGAGCCATTTTCACTGCGAAGCCAAAAAACCACATCGCTTAAAAAGAAATAATACTGCAAGTAAGGTTGTGGATAATGCTTTTATCAGCGAATGTGCGTTCAGAAGTAAAAAAAAAATTGCGGAACTCTATCTTTTTTGTCGTGTTACAACTCCAGGGATGATAACGTTCAGTATTCTTTTTCATAATTAACGAGGATGTATAGACATAAGCTATTAAGGGTGTTCAATGTCATGATACCGGTAACTTTTGCAAAATTCCTTACCGGGACAGTTTACTCGTTTAGACGAACACATTTGTGGAGCCAAATTCGAAGAGCGAGCGAAGTACCGTGCTAATGACTTATTATGAATCTTATTATACTTCTTTGCAATAAAAACGTTACGAAAATTGCCCATAAATACAATTTTCCTTTGCTTGAGTCTACTGGAGCTGGTCTGCTCATAGTATTACAAGCCATGTACGCGTGTTACCAGACTGCACGCCCATTCGACCAAATTTGCATCCACTGCAACGGCTACAAACACAACTTGAAGTGCGAATAGTGATATAGCATACGGCGCGTGGCTTATCCCTTAGAAACTTTGAAAACAGAGTATCGAAAAAATAGGATTACGAGTCATTTCAACTCCTGTCACGTTGGCGTTCCTTCACTTAGGGCATTTATATAGTATATTCATGATCACATATCTTTCATAGCAATTTGTGACGTTTATCAATAAGTTACGGCAACTACCGTATATAAGGATGAAAAGAGCCAGTTCATATTTCCCTGTCAGGAAGCTGTACTCGAAAAATATTTAACAATGAGTTTACAAAATAGTGCTGCAGATGAGGATAACCCATACTACAGCGCCTTATGGTGTTTGATTTATTTTGCTGTTGCCTAATACTTCTCCTGTAGCCGAAATACCTAATACCTAAGATAACTTTTCTTCTCACCTATATACAATTTCATCAAGATGATGTGAGTATCACTATCTAAAAACAGTAGGTCACAGTCAAATCGGAGGTGAGGCATAAATCAAGGGTACAGTTTTCTCTAGGCTTCTAACTGAAACTAGTATCACGATTCATGCCTTCTTGTTACCGGGACTATTCGTGCAGGAGTGACGGAAACAGATCTCCAGCTATACTGTATTCCCGTCTTAATACATCCGTTTATACGTTAAGTAGTAATTTCCGCGAGACACGAGTTCATTCGGGAAAGAAATTACCTGTTGGCAGGTAACGAACACCAGTAAAAGACGTGTCCATTATACAACGAGCACAGCAAATGGCATGCACATGAAAGGTGTGCACAAAAAATTACCTTGTAGCTTGAAACGTTGTTCTGACAAAATGGGTTATCTTGTTGGCTTTAGGTATTTTTCCTCCTCTGTAATTGGTAAGTCGTCATAATTGGAGCACGTGGCGCTTTACTCTTTTCACATCTGTACGGAAGTGGTATTTGCATGTATAAGGCACCACATTTAGGAAATTGCGGTAGAACACTTCCAGGGTGCCCAGTTTCCTATGAGCGCATATACATACAAAACAAAAGAAGAAATGAGATGGCAAGATTCGTTTCGCGCTACAAAGAAAAATTTTAATAATTTTTCCTGCGTTTCATGCTGTCTTCTCGTTACATGCAATTGGAGGTGAGCGTTTAGCGTGCGTATAATTATGTGACGTTCCTTGCGAACCTGCCAAGATGTCGAGATTCAGGGCTGCGAGCAATGGTAGAGCTAATTGGAGAAGTTTTACACACGTGAACAAATCAAGCAACTAATACGTGTTGGGAAATAAGGAACTAATGCATGTTGCGTAAAAGGAAATTTCTTGTTTTAATCTTATACATGCTTGTTTCACTTTTCTTGCCTTCATCTGTCGCTTTGCGGTCTGCTTTGAAAACAGATACTGAATTACCAAGCGATAAGATGTGCATTATTACAGACAAAACTAAGATCAGAATTCTGGCGGGTATTTTCATCATTATTTCTTTGCAGTAAAACTAGGTATTTCGCGAAAGATGCTTGAATTCTAAAAACTGCAACTTCACCGAATGCAGATGCTTTATGTTCAAGAAGTCATAAAATGCCATAACTCACTGTATCGTCATCCGCTCAGTGACAAGAAAAAAAGTTATTTAAAACGTACAGCAAAATAAATAAATAAGTTGAATGGCTTGCAGACACACATTGCGTCATTCACAGAACTATATGTTAAATCTGGCCCTTGAACTAAAATAGAGTCTTGAAGTCCTACCTTTCCATATTTTTTTTCTCTTTGGAGTGCTCGCAACTGCGCATGCGGATGAGTGCCTACAGGTAATACAATTAAGCAATACGGTATGATGACTAACACATCGAAACAACTATGCGATCACAACCCATTATTCACAGGCATATGTTGACGGCAGCACGACAACGATTGCATAATAAAGTTAGTGTTATTTATCGAGGAACTGCTACAGTGGTAGAACGCAACCTTGATGGTGGTGCAATAAAAACGGTGGGCTCGCCCCAAAATTTTAACGAAGAGATGAGCGACAAGGACTGCACAACAATTCACACGGTATCTCATTCACTCGCCTAAAAAGTACTTGATGGTGACGGCCATGTGCTCATTCTTTTTATTCTCAGTTGATGTATTGATTTCCGCCGCCACCCTCCGAAAGCTTTCCGCACCTTACATGGTTTTACAATTCCTTCATGACCGGCAGCAATAAGAAAACAGCAGCATGAAATAGTCATGAGACCGATGCAGTAACTATTGTCCCGTGGTCGCGACGTTGACGAAGACAGCAGTCGGCGTGTCCAACATGAAACTTTTTATTTGGCCGAACATGTGGCCGGGAAATGGAAACTCAAACTACAGAAGCAATGTGCGCTGTACACTGATATCGGCGAACGCAGCGTCGGCCGTCGATAAAACTGACAAGCGGTCAAGCGCGCCGTCGTTTATACATGTATCATCGAAGCTTCCCGCGTTATCGCTAGCGGTCGCGTAAGTTCCAGAACTAACTGTAATGTTCGTGTTGAGCACATAATGGCGTCGGAAGGTTCTAAGATTAGATATATCTAGATAGTTCGCTGTCATTTGGGCGTGCTCCGCGCAAGGCAGTAGCTACATTGCAAAGGGGTGGTAACATGACAAGAGAAAGAAAAGAGTGAGTGTGGCACAATCGCACCTGCCCAACGAACAAGTAAGATTTCAACATTGCAGCCGCACTGCTGTCTTCTTTCCTAGTGAATGTTCTATAAGTTTTCAATTAACTATGAAGCATTGGACGTTCGTTATTGCTATATTATGGAGCCTATTTTCTTACACTATCTCTCGGTACTGGCAAATGCTCTATGATGAACCGGCCATCTAAGGAGCGGGAAATTCGTCAAACTAACACATAATTTTCTGCAACAGCATAATTCTGGTTTAGACGACATAACGGGTGCACTGGTAGCAACATTGACTTTGCGTGATTTCAAGATGGTGTAGGGCAATAATTTTTCTATAGGCACAAGGTTGTCTAAAGGCGTGGCCTTTTGGTAAAGAGGCTGGGTCGTGTATTAAGGAATCATCTTTAAGAAGCATTAAAAGAGGCAAAGTTTTTTTCCCGTCGTCGAAACGATGGTGGTAAACCCCTAGGCGTTCTGGATAATGAACACGCAGAACAGTTGATGAATCGGTTTGAAAGTTCTTTTGCATCAATAACAGTTCTCTACACTGTGTGCCACGCAACGCTATGTTCCATGCAATGGCCGCTCAAGTGAAAATAAAAAACCGCCAGGCCTGCGCGGAACTCGCAGCACAGCCACAGCGAAAGCTGGGAGAGCGGCCTTTCTAGGGCCTTTTTTAAACATTCTTGGGGCAACTACAACAACCGCACTTGCATGGTACCCACTACGCCATAAATCACCATAATTTTTGTGTAGTGGGGAAGCGTCTACTATGCCATTATTCTTCATTCTTCAGAAAAGCGCGGTACCCGCTACACTCTTGTAACGCATTATGTGCACTTTGTTGATGCTGTGGCTGACGACGATGAAGAATTTTGCCTCAGGCTTTTGTAATGGGTTGGAGTATTGAAGGACCCACTCGTTACGCAATTCGATTTATGTGACGCCTGGTTCTTACTTTACTGTTCTAAAACGCTTAACAACACACGTTAACGCGATTGCTTACCCGACATGAAGCCTGCCTAGGGTCAGTTTGCACCGCAGTTTCAAGCAGCGGCGTAGCTCAGGGGTAGAGTGCTGGGCTGCCACGCAGAAGACCCGGGTTCGAATCCCATTCGGTCATAGGTGTTTTTTATTTATTTAGTTTTTTCTTATTTCGTGCAATATTGGTTACGGACACCGGCGGCGGCGGCGGACAACTACGGCACAGAAACGACCCTTGTTGTGATCTCATAAGAACTTTCGCTGTAATAGCAGATGATGCGTTGTGGCTAGCTCAGCCGTAACGCGTGCGCGGCAACATCGGTTCAAGTAACTGTCGAAGTACTGAATGCTGAATAATGGCAGGACTGCTGTGTTGGGGCGTAAACTGAAGAGCGCAAAGCATTTACCGCGTGAAATACGAAGAGGAAACGAGGTCACGGTATTGGAGCAAACGTACTTGCCGCTGTCTACAGCGTTGGAGCTGCAGGTGGCCACCGAGAGCGTTGATATCCTGCGGGAAGCGATCTGCAGCCGTAGTGGATTAGTGGAGAAGAACGTCGAACGAATAAATTTGCTCTCGCCCGTATTTGCAGACACCCTTCTGCGCCCCATATGACTCGGTAACCAACAGAGTTCAAGGCCAATTTACTTTGTTCACACCAAGTTAGCTTCAGCGAGGATAACTGATGCCCGCGCGTGGGCGTTATTTAGTGTGGAGTACGTCGCGTCCTTGGACTCCCTGGAGTGGTTGATGGTACCGGCTTGGGGCAAATAGGTATATTCTAGCAACCTAAATGGCTATTATTACTGTGCTTCTGCCCAAAGTATTTGTGTCTTTTTGTAAGCTCATATCGTCTTTTCAAACATCTTGTTTCAGGTAAAACCAACGTGATACTGAACATGCGCGTATCACGAGTCTCTCACCGGGAGCCTTACCCGATGGTACTATCATATAATATAGGCGTCGCTCACTGATGACTGTCATTACTGTCTACCGCGCCCAGATTTTTTTTAAAATGTGAACTCGCACAGACAACCATAATGCGGGACGACCACTATCGAGGTTCGAAGCACCGTAATTATTTTTTTGAAAGAAAAGTGTTTTATTTCGGGGTCCACCAAGACTTCAGTGACGTAATTCCGTCACGGAAATAATGTCGAAAAAAATGCACACGATCGCATGGGAAACAGATACTCCCAAAAAAATTACACCATCTCCCGCTAAAGGGAACCATGTGTAGATGTGAAGCAGCGGGCGCTAACGCTTACACTGGCGGCGGCGTTGACGCTGGCGCTCATCGCAGCGTTGCGCAGGAGAGAAAACTGGGGAGGCGCAAAGCAGGCAGTGATGGAGCAGTGTTTCCTACTGGAACATGCCAATCGCTGCTAATGGGCAATGAGAGACAGAAGACTCCGACTGGACACAGAGACCCGCACTCTGCTTTTAGTTAACGCGCACGCTGCGAATTTTTATTGTTCAACAACGCACAGGAGAAATCTTCCACCGGCACCACCTTGGAGGTCAAGATCCATTGCCATATATACGGGATGGCCAGTGAACGGTTGTGCAGCGCGAGCAGTCGGTTTTTTCAACCAAGAAACTCGCTAGCAGACGCTGCCTGCGTCGGCGTCGCGAGGCGAGAGAGGGGGAAGCGGAGGAGAGGACAGAGAGGGGGTGACACGCATGCGCAGTGGGAGTGTGAACGCCGTGGGCAGGGATGCGTAGAGGAGAGAGGGGGGGGAGCGTAGGAGAGGAGAGAGAGGGGGGGACGCGCATGCGCAGGGGGGAGTTAGACGCCGCGGGCAGGGATGGAGAGGGGGGGGAGTGTAAGAGGGGGAGAGAGGGAAGGGAGGCGCATGCGCAGTGAGGGTGTGGTGACCGTGGGGGAGGGATGCCTAGAGGAGAGAAAGGGGGAGAGGAGGTTTTTTTTAATTTTTTATTTATGCTTTAACTGTTTGCGCATGCGCAGTAAGGGTGGGCACGCGGCACACCACCACCACCACCACCACCACCACCGGATTAAGCTTCGCCATAAGATGCTTCACATCTAAAAAAGTTCGATGGCAGTTGAACTCGCACACCTCTCGCTCCGCGACAATAAATCCCGGCCAAGCTATCCACTGCGCCACGGTCACACACTCTGGAGGATTCGCAAACGCGCACCTTTTATATCTCACATTTTTCTCTTGCAATGCTCCTGGTCTGTGGGGTGGTGTCGCTACCTGGGAGCGGTAAAATGAGGTAAGTCATCATGATCGTGGCTTCCGCGATTAGCTCCTGCAACGTGTTGTTGCTACGCATCCGTCTCATTCGGTGCGTTTCCAATAGCAGAAGTGCAATTTTGCGAACGCCTTAACACACCGCGAGGTGTGAACCTTCGCCAAGCCTCGGCCTCGCTCATAGCATCCATCCATATTAAAAAAAATCCATGCATCTCCAAGAAGTGAATCATGACGAGTGGGCGAAGCTCTGGTTATCGTATCGGTGAGTAACCGTATGTTTCCCGAGTGTTCACCCACATAATGTAAATTGAGTGACATAAAGTGTATATTAAAACAAATTTATTTCACCTTCCAGTCGTCTTAGGCAATTCAGGGAGGATTTATTAAAAATTGGGGGACCCTTAAGCTTCGCCTTTAAGAGTTGAACGCGATAGCGATATCCTGTCCCTAGTGCGTAGTTCAACCACTTTGTGCATACTATGTAATGGGTAGCATGCTTTAAACCACGAGCAATTATGCGCGGAAAATGTTTTCGAACTTGTCATGCAACCACTCCGTGGTCTTAAAGGGGCCCTGCAAAACTTTTGAGCATGGTCAGAAAACGCCGCCGATCGGTAGTCGAGGCTCCTGAGAACACGCGAGCCAAATATTATAGCTCAGCACGCAGCTTGGAATTCACAATAAATTTTCAAAGTCAGCTGAAAATTTCTTTCTCCTCTCTCGACAAAGGACGCTACAAGCTCAAAAATCAGTCGTCACAGCCATTGTATCAGTCATGGGTTGATTTAAGCATGGCGCGCTAGGTGTTTACTGGGGCCGCCGCGGGAGGCCGCGACTTGTCCACGCGTGCGCGCGCGATATCGCACTGAAAGGCCGCGTACTCGACGACAAAAAAGAGAAAAAGTGCTGAAGGTCACGAGGCGCGCGTGACATATTTTCTTCCCCCATGCCATCCCTTCCTACTTAGCTTCCAGCGCTTTCGTCGGTACGAGAGAACAGGGAATGCAATTGCAGTGTGTGACAAATCCTTCTAACTTCGCTCTTAGTGGGCGGATTCCAAAAAATGTTTGCGGCCGTGAATTCGTGAGGCAATGAGATCCTTTAGCGAATCCACTCCATGGCTACCTGGAAAAGTGTTGCAATCCCCATTAAGGGAATGCGCTCCCAAACGTGTGTGCTTTTTGTAATGGGTGACCGGCTTTGAACCACGATGTCGTATGGTATTCACATGTCCTCACGCCCGATGGCAATGTACGCTTGTACCACGCAGTATCACTGCGATATTACATGTTAGTATTGTGACGCCTTTATACAGGACGCGTGTGTTTGTAAGGCATGAACGTTATTTTCACTGCATTTCGAAGCAGATGAAGCTATTTTCAATTTACTTCCTAGCAGACACGCTGCTGTGTGGTAGAACACCTGCTTTCCACGCAGACGGTCTAGGGTCGATCCTCACTCGGACCCGGACATTTTTGTTATTTATTTTATTTGCTTATTGGTCGATTTTCTCGGTCAAGGAAAATATGGTGATTTTCCGCTCACAACAAGCGACGCCGACACCGGCGCCGACGCCGGAATTTCTGCGAAATGCGCTCTTTAACGCTATCGCATTAAAATTGCTGAAGTGGACGATATGATTCGAAAGTGAATCCGAGAACCCGCCAGGTTACCGGTGGCAAGATACCATTTTAATATGTGTAATTCTTTGCGACATATATTGCTCGACGTGTGCCTTTGTGTTACAGGTTTTCTTGAGAAGTCTCAACATAGAGGAACATTGTGGTAGAGATCAACTCATCAATACTCTTGGAACATTTGATGGCTCTTTATAACGCGATTATCTCACGTCCGTCTACATCCCCATCCTTGAAGTTAATGTTACTTAAAGAAGTACAATTGTGTGGCATATGGTGGGGCTAGTTTTTACTAACTTGTAAATAGTAAAGCACCATATATGTTTGGAGAATGGGTCTGAAATGGCACGCACAATGTGGTGGGTCTGTAGAGTAATTGAAGTGTTTAGTTAATATTATATTGTTCTGATACCTGAGTCTCCTTTTTGCTTCATTCGTTATCTCTGTTCATTCGTCACCCCCGCTACACCGTCTTTGTGGATTACCACGACGTGACAGCTCACACATAAGGTATAGATTACTTTCCGTAGCGCCGCATGGGCGTTACCATGTTTGATCGTATGATCGTAACTGGCCGTCCCCCCAACCAGCTGCCCTAGCGAACGCATTGAGACAGCGAAGTGGCCGTGGCCGTGCCACACAAGCTGGTCGCAGGCGGGTGTAAGCAATTGACATGTTTGCGCAGCACAACATGGTTCTGCATGTAATCGCCTCAATGTTGATAACATTGGGACATTTGAATTTGTTTAGTGCGTACTACACCACAACAATACGTGATATGTATTCTATACTTCGCATTTATGGTGTATGCCCCCAACTGTTGTATTGGCAACCGCCAGTAGCTGAGGTTACAAGCCAACATAAAAGAACATGGCAGCACCCATGCAGACGCGACCGCACGCTTCGATCCCAACTTGCGCTTGCTACTCGCCCACTTTCCTCACAGCAATAAATAAATGGTGAAATCCGTTTGTGTCAGCTCACGCTGGGGACAAAACATCAGGTATGTTCTGTCTTCATTTTTGAGGTCAGCCGTGTTTGTTTAGCCGTACCTCCTAAGGATTGTCTCCGTGAATTTTAAAATGAACCTTGGAAACACTGCAAGCTTCAGGACGTAAACATAACATACATCAATGCGTAGGTTTCGAACTTACGGGCCACACGGAGCCGGAGTCATCATCATCATCATCATCAGCCTGTCTACGCCCACTGCAGGACAAAGGCCTCTCCCATGTTTCGGCAATCAACCCGGTCCTGTGCTTTCTGCTGCCACGTTATACCTGCAAACTTCTTAATCTCATCTACCCACCTAATTTTCTGTCTCCCCCCTCACGCGTTTGCCATCTCTTGGAATCCAGTCAGTTACCCTTAATGACCAGCGGTTATCCTGCCGACGTGCTACGTGCCCGGCCCATATCCATTTTTTCTTCTTGATTTCAACTATGATATCCTTAACCCCCGTTTGTTCCCTGACCCACTCTGCTCTCTTCCTGTCTCTTAAGGTTACACCTATCATTTTCCTTTCCGTCGCTCGCTGCGTCGTCCTCAGTTTAAGTTGAACCCTCTTTGTAAGTCTCCAGGTTTCTGCTCCGTAGGTAAGTACCGGTAAGATGCAGCTGTTATATACCTTCCTCTTGAGGGATAGTGGTAGACTACCATTCATGATTTGATAATGCTTGCCGAATGAGCCCCATCCCATCCTTATTCTTCTAGTTATTTCACTCTCATGGTTCGGCTCCGCGGTTACTACCTGTCCTAAGTAGACGTACTCCTTTACAACTTCCAGTGTCTCGCCACCTATCGCAAAGCGCTGTTCTCTGCCAAGATTGTTCCACATTACTTTAGTTTTATGCATATTAATTTTCAGACCTACTCTTCTACTTTCCGTATCCAGTTCAGTAATCATAAGCTGTAATTCGTATCCCGCGTTACTCATCAATGCAATGTCATCAGCGAATCGCAGGTTACTGAGATACTCTCCATTAACTCTTATCCCTAATTCTTCCCAATCTAGGGCCCTGAAAACCTCCTGTAAACACGCGGTGAATAGCATTGGAGAGATCGTGTCTCCCTGCCGTACGCCCTTCTTTATTGGGATTCTGTCTCACTGCGGAATCAGGGCATCGACGAAGCCTATATAAACATAATGGAAGAAATCTACAGCGGATCCACAGCCACTATAGTCCTCCATAAAGGAGCCGGAGTACGACGTCATAAATTCCACGCGGAAGGAAACAGCATCCACAGATGCCACCACGTTGACTTTCCTGGCGCTGCCGTCTGTTTGATTTTACTGGCGTGCGCGCAGACGCCACGGGGACGCTTAGCACACTACGCGACGCGGGAGGAGACATATTGAGCAGCGCTACCAAACGCCATGGTAGGGGGGACGGCCACAGTGCGGTGGCACCATTTATTTTAAATGTGAATGCATTTCTTAGTCGGGCTATGTCAGGCGCATCCGGCGGCATCCGCGGAGGAGGAGGAGGAGGATAGGTTGAGGAGGTGTCCGCGCGCCGGCAGGGTGTTATCTTTCCGCTCTCACTCCCTCTCCCATAGCAACAGCTGCGGGCGCGCGCGCTTATCCTCGCCCCTAGCAACCGGAGCAGGTGGTGCGGGCGGAGTAGCGGAGAGTGAGAGGAGAGGAGGAGCGCGCTCTGGTGTGTGAGGGCGCTCGCATCGCGGAAGCTCGGCGGAGCTCCCGCGTGTGTGGAGAGAGTGTAGGAGAGGGTAGGTGCAGTGCTTCGCCGCTCCTTCTCTCGCCGTTCGCTCTCTCTCCTCCCTGCGCCCCACTCTCCCGTCCGCTCGCTCGCACATATATATAAATGGAGTGAAGCGCGCGCGAAATGCATTCGCATTTTCTCACGATTCCCTTCGGAGAGGTGGGGGCATTTTTTTTTTTGTTTAACAAACCACCTGTGAAAAATTGTCTATAGCACCCCTGCACTTTCCGCATGTCCTCACAGTAAACCATGCTCTGAACTTCTGCTGTGGATTCTGTGCTTCGGTTCAGAACGTAACTATTACTTCAGCCGCGCTCGTCAGAATCCCAACCAGAGAGCACAAGTTTGCAAAACCGGCAAGCCAGCAGAGGTTAGGGCTGGGTCGAGTCGGAATTGTCCAATGGAGACAAGCGGACTTAATTGGCGTCATCGGATTATTGATCAAGATAGGGTCGGGTGATATGAAATAGGGGAAAGCAAGTACCAGAGACCCTGCTCCCTATTTCATTCATTAACCACCTCCATTCTTTTCCTAGCAATCATTTGTGCTTTCATTCCGTTTCTGGTAGATGGTCTGTGTTACGCGGATAAATATATGTGATCATTTCATTGTCACTATGCCGCGCTTAGTCCAGGCGGCCGGCTGTTGAGTCTGAAATTTTGTCTCCCACCATGGACAGTCACACACACACGTATTGCTGTACTTCTTTTGTGCAGACCGCTGCTACAGTAGCCTTCTTCTGCCAATATGTTTCCTAATTGATTCTCTTGCGGTGAGCTGTCACGGTCGTGTCGCGCCTCTTTTCTTGGACTTTTTGTAATTTAATTACATTCGCGTCAGCTGTCCGAACTCTTCGGCGGTTGATATTGTCACGGGGCTGTGTGTGGCAAACTGGCAGCTGGCAAACTGGCAAGGGATCATGACTGGCAAATGCGTTGTGTGTGTTGCCGGTTTATTGAATTTATTGCATGCTAGTGGCAAATACGAGTTTGTTTTCAGAGTTCTCCTATGCTAAGAAAGTGCTTGTCTATGTTGCATGTTCAGACCTCTCCCTGCAATATGCTTAGGGAGCAATGTGAACCTAGCGGTCATTAGGTAGTAATGACCAGTGTTAGCGCAAAGGAATCAAGCAAGCAATGCAGGAAACAGAAGAGCAGAATTCATCGACCCGCGTGGCCCACTGTCTTGTGGGCTGACGAGCGATGGAAATGGTATTGTATTTACATATGGGAGAAGCCTTGAAGAAATGTGCGCCGTACCCTGAGAGAGCTGTATGCTGTCATCATAAGGAGCATGATAGCGTTCAAGGAAAAACGCATAAATAGCTTGAAGGGGAAGACGCTATGGGTCTCCGCAAGGTACAGACGAGAGTCCTTTAAAATTCATGGCGGCTAAGAAAAATATATCCTACGTTGTACCCCATCCTGACGCTTGTCCATGGCGCGGTGGTTTGCGAACTTTATACCACACCTCTTGGGAGTGTGGCAGAAAGCTGTGGGAATCGAGAAGGCCCTCCCCCCTTGGCTCCTCGCTCCCCGCTAGCGCGTGCGCCGGCCCCGCGCGGCTCAGGCGCACGACATGCTAGAACATGCCACTGTGCACGCCGGCCTTCATTGGCCGCCAGTGGCATCCCCCTTTCTGCCCCTTTTAAATGCGAATGCATTTCATAGTCGGGCTATGTCAGGCATCCGGCGTTGGCGTTGGCGTTGTCCGCGGAGGAGGAGCAGGAGGATAGGTTGAGGAGGTGTGCGCGCCGGTAGGTGTTAGATGTGAAGCATCTTATGGCGAAGCTTAATCCGGTGGTGGTGGTGTGCGGCGTGACCACCCTTACTGCGCATGCGCAAACCCTTTCAAAAAAAATTAAAATAAAAAACCTCCTCTCTCCCTCCTCTAGGCATCCCTCCCCACGGCAACCACACCCTCACTGCGCATGCGCCTCCCCTCCTCTCTCCCCCTGCTACGCTCCCCCCCTCTCTCCTCTAGGCATCCCTGCCCGCGCCGTCCACACTCCCACTGCGAATGCGCGTCCCACCTCTCTTCTCCTCTCCTACGCTCCCCCCTCTCTTCTCTAGGCATCTCTGCCCGCAGCGTTCACACTCCCACTGCGCATGCGCGCCCCCCCCTCTCTCTCTCTCCTCTCCTACGCTCCGCCCTCTCCCTCTCTCGCCTCGCGACGCCGACACAGGCAGCGTCTGCTAGCGAGTTTCTTGGTTGAAAAAACCGACTGCTCGCGCTGCACAACCGTTCACTGGCCACCCCGTATATATGGCAATGAATCTTGACCTCCAAGGTGGTGCCGGTGGGAGGTTTCTCCTGTGCGTTGTTGAACAATAAAAATTCGCAGCGTGCGCGTTAACTAAAAGCGGACTGCGGCGGAGCTCGGCGGAGCTATATATGAAAAAAATTTAAAAAATAAATAAAAAAAAATTTAAAAAAACAAGAAAAAGAAAAAAAAAGGCTCTGCGCAGTGCTCCCGACCGGGCTGCAGAAATTAGGCGCCTTTTTCCTTCTTCGAACCACAACCACCATATATAATTGGAGTGAAGCACGCGCGAAATGCATTCGCATTTCCTCACGATTCCCTTCGGGGAGGTGGGGGCATTTTTTTTTAAATGCGAATGCATTTCATAGTCGGGCTATGTCAGGCATCCGGCGTTGGCGTTGTCCGCGGAGGAGGAGGATAGGTTGAGGAGGTGTGGGCGCCGGCAGGTGTTAGATGTGAAGCATCTTATGGCGAAGCTTAATCCGGTGGTGGTGGTGTACGGCGTGACCGCCGGCGACCGCCATTTTGCCATGGGGTGCGTGACGTCACTAACTGCGAGGAGCAGTGACGTCGTCTGCTGCGTTCCACGCGCGGTCAGTGTGTTCACTGCGAGTGTTGCTCTGTTGCTGTTTCAACCGCTGCGGGTCATTTAGTTCCAGAGGCAAGTTGACAAAAGCAGAAATAGCTCGTTTGCACGTGCAGCTGAACATGGAACACGGAATGTAGACCTTGCAGACGCTCGCACAACAAGTTACTCGTTACGTCACGGCTAGCGAGCGTGCCTGTGTTGCCCGACTCTCAGGCCGCTCGCTCGTTTATAAAAATATTCAACTATAAATTAACGGCACGACCAAATGCGCTAAAATTTCGCCAGCTTGTCTGGGAACGTACAAGGATCAACCTACATAACACAGATTATGGTCGAAAATTGGGTGTCATGGCCCCTTTAAGCAACCTTTCCCTCACTAGCAGGTAGCTGGAATTTATTCCATGTCACGTTAGTGAAATGCGAATAACCGCTAAGCTGCCCGGACACACGCCTTGCAGTGGTAGAAGACCCTCTTGGTCGAAGATACCCCATGATGTGTCGTCTTACCCTGGCAAGTGTCCGCCTTGTTGGATAGCAGTCAGGCAGGCACACCCTTTAGCAAGCCGGCTACGCCGGGGGGCATTCCTGTCCACTCCTGCGTCGCCCAGTCGTCTCCCTGCGCCCGACTTAACCATGCCGCCAGCCTGTCCTTGACCTTGCGGGCTGCCATCCCCTGGTCTTTCCTGCTCTAGCCTAGTTCATGCCTTCTACCTGCTGACACCACCTGCCTGCCTACCCCACCTGGTGGCCTCGGCAGCCGCTTTCGGCGGCTCGTCAGCCCACTCAAGCTTTGGCCTTGGCCCGAGCGTGGTCGCTCCGGTTTCCGTTTCTTGGCTGCCTGTTGTTCCGGCTGGCTGTTCCTGCCTGCCCTCGTCCCAGTGGCTTTCGGCGATTGGCTGCTGCATGCACCTTGCAGCCACGCTTCCTACATTCCCGGCTGCCATCTTCAGACCGGTGAACTTCAAACGAGCTGGTTGCCACCCGTTGTGCGGTCATGCCCCGTTCCTCCTTCCTAGCAATGGGCTCTCCATGGTGTGGTGGAACTTGGTGGAACTCCATGGTGTGGTGGAACGTTTGTGGGCTCAAGGCCTACCATGGACTCATATCAACGGGACCGACCACCGCGCCTCTCTGTGTTGTGCGGCGACGTTCTTCTGTATGGGCCTTCGTGGAGACGACATCCCCCTTTTGGACAACGCCCCGTTCGCCAGCTCCCTTGCGGCTGCACTGACCTTGTCACTTGGCCTCGGACAGCCTCTTTCCCAGGCTGTCCTTGGTCTTTAGGAGGGGGGAATGTGGGAATCGAGTGCGGCTTCCTGCCTGGCGCCTCGTTGCCCAGCTAGCGCGAGTGCTGGCCCCGTGTTCCTCGAGTGCCGGGAACCACCGTTAATAGGCGATATGGCCACCGTGGCTTTGCCGCCAGACCTTCTTGTCTGGTGCAAGCAATGCGTTGGTCTTCCCTGCACGGAGACGCATGTCCGAACTTGCCCGGACAATGCCTTCCCCCCCGCGTCCCGCTACCGCTCGTCACGGTGCTGCGCTGATCCTCATTGGCCGCCCTTGACAGCCCGCTCTCCCCCTTAGCTTGCTTCCACCCGGCGCTCGCGCGCTGTGGTAGATGCTCGCAGGTCTGCTCGAGAGGCAGACGCGCTGCTCTAGCAGGCGGCTTCTCGTAAGTGCGCTCGCCTGCGGCCCTTCGTGTGATAGCCGTAGCGCCTGCCGGCAAATGTTCACTCGGTCGGTTTTACGGATTTACCTTAACGGCCCGCAATCCCGTGATTGTCCCACCGGGCTGTGTCTTGGGTTAATAAACCCCTGTTTGTTGACAAACTGCCTCGAGTGCCATCTCTGCGCCGTGTCGGAGAGTCGACGAAACCGGCCGTAGCGTCTTTATGAGCGACGGCAGTGGAAAACGTCGCGTGCCTTCCCAGTCACTTCGTAGGGTAAGCTTTTCTAGCAAACCTATCTCCACAAAGCCAGTGAATTTAAAATCACTTTCAGGCATCCACATTGTCAGCGGTTCGGAATAGTGGGAGGATACACTTGCAAGCACGGACCCTGAAGTGCAATTAGCGCTTCTGAGTACGTGAGGCGAGTGGCGCAAGCCAGTGGATCTCTGGTTTTTGGGCCCCAACCAACATGCTCCTGAGTACCCCCCTTTTTTGTCCCTTCCCTTGAAATAAAGTTTTTTCTTCTCCATCTTCCTGTGTGTTAAATGGCCCCTAAACCACCTACAGACGCTCGCGTGCTGCTCTTCGTGCCTTTTCTCTATCGACAACACCTGTCATGATGTCACCTGTATGGTTAGGTGGCGTCGTGAGCAAAAGACGCTGTCAGTGGGCGAACAAGAGCCTGTTTTCTGCTAGCAGATGCGCGCTTCCGGCGTTTCCACCTCGGAGGCTGAGGAAGGACAGTCGGAGAGATGGACAGACCAGGCGACGAACGCAGCCTATCGATGGAAAGAGTGAAACGAGAAAACGCGTGTAACTCCGCCAGCGTTCCCTGTAGACGCGTGCACAACTTCAACGCCAGCACTAAAATTCGACCTCTGGGTGGTTCAGGGGTGCTTTAAGAACAAACTGGAATGATTTAGAGTTTAGAAAAATTTTGTGATGATTTCGACTACTATGTACTGTAGAATGGGAGAGCTGTATGCTTTATCTCGATACAACCGCCCACTTCATGAGAAAGCCTGTGTGTTTGGAGGTAACAAGAGCGTCTCAGGCTACCGCATACTCCACACTGTAGGAACCAGGTCCATTGCTACACTTCAAAGGTTCATACCACTGATGGTGAAATCATATCTCATCGAAAGCAACCTGCAATTTTTTCCCTGCTTGCAGGGTTGCACTTTCAATGAGATTGCGCGCAGTACTTAACCGAGTAAGGTCCGATCATCACTGCGATATACTATTTTTTATGTAGCACTCAGATTTTATTTAAATTTCGACGCACAGGTGAACTTGCTTGCTGTTTCCTTTTTTATACTACTTGTTAACTATTGTTCACCGAGGATCCCGCTGCAGTCTGACTATGGCACGTTTGTCGGTATATTAAGGCGAAAGCCTTTAATGTCTCATGCTCACGTCCGTCCGGTGTCCGTCCGGTGTCCGTCCGTCCGTCTGTCCGTCCGGTGTCCGTCCGTCCGTCTGTCCGTCCGTCCGGTGTCCGTCCGTCCGTGCGTCTGGTGTCCGTCCGTCTGTCCGTCTGTCCGTCCGTCCCTCCGTCTGTCCGTCCGTCCGTCCGGTGTCCGTCCGTCCGCCTGTCCGTCCCTCCGTCCGTCCGTCCGTCCGTCCATCCGTCTGTCCGTCCGGTGTCCGTCCGTCCATCCGTCTGTCCGTCCGGTGTCCGTCCGTCCGGTGTCCGTCCGTCCGTCCGTCCGTCCGTCCGTCTGTCTCTCCGTCCGTCCGTCCGGTGTCCATCCGTCCGTTCATCCGGGGTCCGTCCGTCCGTCCGTCCGTCCGTCCGTCCGGTGTGCGTGCGTCCGTCTGTCCGTCCGTCCATCCGGTGTCCGTCCGTCCGTCTGTCCGTCCGGTGTCCGTCCGTCCATCCATCCGTCTGTCTGTCTGTCTGTCTGTCTGTCTGTCTGTCTGTCTGTCTGTCTGTCTGTCTGTCTGTCTGTCTGTCTGTCTGTCCGTCCGTCCGTCCGTCCGTCCGTCCGTCCATGTCCGTCCGTCCCGTCCATCCGAGCTCTGGCACGGAGCCAGGTGGCCGCCGGGATGCGCAAACGGACGCCGGTCGCGTCGGACTCTACAGCGCTCGCTCTTTGCTTGCGTAGCTTCGCTGTGGCCACCGTTTGCAATCATTTTGACCGACGCCGTCTCACTGGACACACGCGTTCACGGAATACACTTTCGAATTTACAAAGGGCCCGTCAATTTAAGCGCTGGAACGCTATGGCGTTTGCGCGATGCACAAAGCGCGAGAATATACTAACGCATGCGAACGGAGGAAGATTAGTCTCGCGTCTCGCTGCGACTCGCGGTAAAAAATTAAAAAAGAAAACACGCACACATTCGCTTTGTGCGTTATCCCACTGAGACTGTAAAAGAAAAAAAAGACATGGCATAGTCAGTGGAACGGTCACACGCTTATGTCACACGAATGGATTATTACTTGTGAGAGAAACGGGATCTGCCATTGGAAAGGATGTACGCGCGTGGCGACTGTCTGCGTTTACGCACTATGTCAGGTTTCTTGTATTTTTATTCGTAAGTGTTAAGCTTGTGTCCCGCCTACTTCGCACTGCTGTAGTGCGACTTAATTCATTCTTTGCTTCATGCATGCTGGTCTTGGATACTAAAGAAATGAGAAGGAAAGAAATCCCATATTCTTGGGCAATGAGCTCAAATAACCGCGAGTACGCATCCGCATTTTTATTAGTCATTTCTACATGAAATGGACGTAGGACAGTTGATAAGCTTATTCAGGAAAACTACGAGGCTGGCAGCGCTTTAGCGTGTTTGTTCTTACTCCAGTAACAGTATAAAAAGGTAACAGTTCAGCGCGCGCCTTTCTTCGATTGATTATCTGCATGACACTGATGCAACAAAGGTTCGGTTATTTGATGGGACAAAAGCTTTTTTACAGCGAAAGCTGTTATGAGACCACAACAAGGGTCGTTTCTGCGCCGTAGTTGTCCGCCGCCGCCGCCGCCGCTGCCGCCGCCGCCGCCGGTGTCCGTAACCAATATCGCACGAAATAAGAAAAAAACTAAATAAATAAAAAACACCTATGACCGAATGGGAATCGAACCCGGTCTTCTGCGTGGCAGCCCAGCACTCTACCACTGAGCTACGCCACTGCTGGAAACTGCGGTGCAAACTGACCCTACGCAGGCTTCATATCGGGCAAGGAATCGCGTTAACGTGTGTTGTAAAGCATTTTAGAGCAGTAAATTAAGAACCGGGCGTCACACAATGAGAATTGCGTAACGAGTGGGTCGTTCAATGCTCCAACCCATTACAAAAGCCTGAGGCATAATTCTTCATCGTCTTCAACCACAGCATCAACAAAGTGCACATCATGCGTTACAAGACTGTAGCGGGTACCGCGCTTTTCTGAAGAATGACGAATAATGGCATAGTAGACGCTTCCCCACTACACAAAAATTATGATTTATATCGCAGTGGGTATTATGCAAGTAAGGTTGTTGTAGTTGCCCCAAGAATGTTTAAAAAAGGCTCTAAAAAGGCCGCTCTCCCAGCTTTCGCTGTGGCTGTGCTGTGAGTTTCTCGCAGGCCTGTAGTTTTTTTTTTTTTTTTCAAGCGAATAATGTCCGAGTCTATGACAATGCCACAAAAGTGCTCAAGACATTGTAAAAGAAAAAAAATGATGTTTGCTTGAAATTATACGGCATTAGTGTGATGCACGCCTTCTGGATTAATTTTGACCATCTGGATTCTTCAAAGCGAACCCAAATCTAAACACATGAGGGTGTCTGTATAAATTTAGCCCAATGTTAAAATTGCGCTCGGCGACTCAAGTTTAATTACCTCCGTGTCATTCCATTTTCTGTTGTTTTTAAAGGACAATTTAAGTTCCAAAGTGTCAGAATTTACTAGACAAATATGTCGCTGTAGTGGGACCAGTACTGTACAATAAAACGTTAATTATCTCAAACACAATTAAAGCGCGTCGCATAACAGATAAGCAACAGCGCCGCAGTTAAACACCTAACAACACTGCAAAACTTCGTTTATCACAGAGTCGCTAAAACGCTGTTTTCACGCAATATTTAATACTCCTCATGTTTAGGACGACGCCAAGTGCACTTTACGATGTGCTTCAACTACAAAGCGGCACCTACACCGAAATGATTCTGGCGAACGGGGGATACACAGCACTCTCGGCAAGTGCACAAAGTGATCTTATTGCAGTGCATATACAGCCGAGCAAGGACAAATGTGTCTGTAAATCATGCTAGGCAAACGTACAAGCAGTTAAACTTGCGCTAACAGAGCGGGACAAACCGCCCTTAGAGGATGAGCATGTAGTACGCGCACATGCTAGCCTTATGTGGCTAGCAGACGACGCGAGGAGCAATCCACACTAGGCGCGCTTCAGCCAGTGGCAACCAGGCGGCGACTCCGCTCGATCTCGGGGCGAATACTCGGCGACAACTTATCTTGACATTGGAGCGAATGCTACGGAGGCGGGGCTTCCACACATTTGTGTTGCTCCGCAAGTAGTTCGGCAGCTTGCGGCTGATTTCGGTTTCGCTCGCTCGCATCGTTAACGCGTTTAGAAAAACACCTACTTGAAAATTATGAATGGGAGAAACATTTCGATTGTTCAGTGTACATTTTAGTGTCCTATTACGCGTATATTTTTCTCGGAGAACTAAACAGCGCGTATTCGGCCGTACAGTGACGTCACGGACGCCATATTTCCTTGGAAAACGGGTGGGCTGAAAAAAGGTGGTGCTGTCTAAGAAATGGAAAGAAAAGGAAAGCATTCTTGCAAGGTGAACCATAACTGTATTTTGCCTGCAACTTCCCGCAACTGTTTAAGTCTCATAATAAATAAAGCAGTATTTATTTCAGCAAGGCAAATGAGAAAATTATCAATAAACTTCAGCACTATTTTTTTGGCGCGGAAGCAGACATGCGTTTTCGGTTCTGTAGCTTCCACAGTGCTGTCAAGGAAAGCTGTCGCCGAGTATAGAAAGGGTCCTAAGAGGAAAAAGAAAAGGGGGTTTTCTGAAAAGTACTTTTTACTTTTGCCAGTGTTAGGAGGGATTTTCCTACTTTTTTAGAGAAGCAGAGTAGCTGTGTACGCACACCAGTGGTGTAGCCAAGGGAAGGGGGGGGGAGGTGGGGTTCAAACCCCCCCCCCAAATTTTTCAATTTTGCTTGCGTATATATGCACGCACACATACAAACGCACGCACGAACATACATAAAGTATGGTTGAACCTCCCCCCCCCCCCCCCTCTTGAAAAAATTTCTGGCTCCGCCACTGACGCACACGTGTACTCCGTGTCGAAGGAACGCCTCTAGAACCGCTGATATATCTCTACCGAGTCGAATGCTTATGTATGTCATATAGATTTTTTTTATTCGGCAGTTTTCTCAATTATTTGATTACTCGTATGCAGGTGATCTATGGTAAAACACTATCCTAAATGCAGCTTCTTCTCTAGGTACATTAAAGTGAAGTGTGGCGCTTATCTTATTCGAAATTCAAATGACCGTCCTTAATATCCTGTACAACATGCTGAAAGGAGGTTGATCTGTCTCGTGGGCGAAAGGTGCAACACATATTTCGTTCACGTCGCGCGTTGATGAAGACCTTTCGTGCGTGATGGGAAAATATCGGGAGAAGAGGAAGGATGGGAGGGGGGTTGTTACGCCCGCATGAAGATAATTATGATTATCTTTAGCGATCTCCTTAAGAAGAAACTAACGAAAAACACGGAGACAGCGTAGGAACCAACCAGGACAAGTGTTGGACTTACAACTAAATGTTTATTAAAGAAACCCCACACACAGGAACCAGCAGCACATGCGTAAATAGGCTATCAGAACTTTGTCACGTTGCACAATTCACACTACAAAGCCAAGAAACGTGTCAAGGTGGCACAAACAGCCTATTTGCACGGAACACCAAGATATCAACGCCACGTGCAAAGGCGCTGCGCCCCTGATTTCACATCAGTGAGTGTCATTGGCAAAGGAAAAAATAAGATTGAACGTGGAGTTTTTGATGCCCTCAAAATAAAACAAGGCAGGGCAAAATGTCATGTGTGAGTGATCCCTCAGTTTTCCTTACAGATTAAGAATTCGCGGTGCTATACAAAGCGGGTCCACGTGGCGTCGTCATTTCGGTGTTTCATGCAAATGTGCTGTTTGTACCACCTTGACATTCACCATGGCTTTGTAGTGTTAAGTGTGCAACTGTGAAACGGGTCAGATAGCCTATATTTATGCATGCGCTGCTGGTTAAAATGGGTATGGGGGCTTAATTCTGTAATAATCATTTAGTTCGAAGTCCGGCGCTTGTACTGTCTGGTTGTTCTCCTTCACAGTCTTCGTGTCTTTCGCTGGTTTCCTCTTCTGAATATTATGAACCAACTCGCCCAGCAACCTACGTTAGTGATGTCCTGTTTCAAACACGATTGTGACAAATCGGCGTGTATGCTAATTAGTCGAATTGAGTCCGAGGTAGAACAGGCGAAGGAAAGGCGCATTACTCGGTTTGATAGTCTGGCGTGGAGTATCGCATTGAGTGCAGGTCAAAGTGGAGGAAACACAAGACATTATACACCCATACTTTAGGGTTACGTCCGCATTCATGTTCTGTGCGTCACTTCCCACGAACTTTATGGTGATCACCATCTTGTCCAATTGTCGACCTTGCTGAACCTGCCAACCGATAGGTTGGGGATCGTTTCTGTTTGATAAAGCATTTCACTATTGTCCTTTTCCTTTTCTTTATTCATTAAAGGCCATGTGTTCCAGTTTTTAAACTGATTCTTTCTAAATATATATACCCCAAATAGCTAGCTCTTGCTCTCTCCATTCCAAGCCCCGGCCCTTCCCCTTTGAACTGCCGTTGTTACTTGGCTCGCTTTCATAGACATGTTTATTGTTATTCTAACACCAACTTTTATTACTATTCAAAGCCCCGCCTCATATAATACATATTGTGTGAGAGGTAGCTAGCAGACTCGTCAGCCCGAGTATGTCAACAGTCCTCGCCAAACACCACCGTTGCCGCTTGTCACAGACTTGGATTCGCTTAACTACGGTGAGCTCGAAAGTAGCGTAAAATTCACGTTTATTTTGAATGCAACACTACCTTTCCACATTATTAAGAGCACAGAACAAGTTTTCTGGTCCAGTTATTTACCTTGAAGCAGCAGGCGAATCAATTGCGATGCGTTTGCCAAGTGGGCATAATTAAGAAAAAGACCGAGTATTTACTGGCGGCAGAAGGCGTCAAATAAAGGTAGGTTTACTGAAAAAAAAATTTATCGTACTTAAATGGCGCGCCGATCGCGCCGAGAGAACACGTCGGCGGCGGCGGCGGCGGCGCGCCTATCAGTTGGTGTCGGCGGCGGCGGCGCAGCGAAAACTGTCGGCGGCGGCGCGCCGACGTCTCGGTGCACACCTCTATGGATGCCTATATTAGAGAGGCGGGAGCCTAGGAGAGAGAGGGGGAGGTGACGCTCATGCGGAATGGGTGCGTAAACGCCGCGGGCGGGAGGGATACCTAGAGGAGAGAGAGGGGGGGAGCGTAGGAGAGGAGGTGGGTGGGGAGGGTTTGCGCTTGCACAGTAAGGGTGGTCAGGACGCACACCACCACCACCACCACCACAGGACAGACGGACGGACGGACACCGGACGGACGTGAGCATGAGACATTAAAGGCTTTCCCCTTAATAAGACTCTCAGTGGCTCAGCCATAGAGGGCCGTTACGAACAAAAAGAAGAATTTGCATCACAACACCCAAGGTGCACGTCTGCTTCAAGACTTCTCGTAGAAGTTTCGTATCTTTTAAGGCGAAAGCCTTTAATGTATCGTGCTCACGTCCGTCCGGCGTCCGTCCGTCCATCCGTCCGTCCGTCCGTCCGTCCGTCCGTCCGTCCGTCCATCCGTCCGTCCGTACGTCCGCCCGAGCCCTGGTACAGAGCTAGGTGGCCGCCGGGGTGCGCAAATGGACGCCGGTCGCGTCGGACTCTACAGCGCTCACGCTTTGCTTGTGTAGCGTCGCTGTGCCAAGCGTTTGGAATCATTCTGACCGACGCCGACTCAATGGACACAGGCGTACGCGAAGCACACTTTGGAATTTACAAAGGGCCCGTCAATTTGAGCGCTGGAACGCGAATGGTGTTTTCACGATGCGCAAAGCGCGAGAAAATACGAACGCATGCGTACGGAGGAAGATTAGTCTCGCGTCTCGGTGCGACTCGCGGTAAAAAATTAAACAAGAAAATACGCACACATTCGGTTTGTGTGTTATCCCATTGACAGTGTAAAAGAAAAAAAAGTCTTGGTATAGTCAGTCGAATGACCACACGCTTTGGCCGTACGCACATTGGAATGTACAAAGTGTTCTTCAATTTTTTTTCCTGTCTCCTATTTCAATGTATACTAGAATAATAAATGACTTTGACATTCACTTTGAAAATCAATCCATGATAGAGGAAAGAGGTGGCAGTATCCTTAGTAGTATACCCAATGAGGCCTACTATGGGAGAACACAGCTGCTTTAGTTTCCGATAAGCAATAACACGTAGCACCAAAGAGGTCAGAACTATCTGTTTTGCACGAAACTTATAGCGCAAGACGCCATGATTTGCCGCAATTATCTTCCCACTGCTACCCACCCTTAAATATTGGCCGTAATTTGGCCAAAAGCAGGTACTTGCCTGTGTGCGTCTATTAGTTGACGCGTGTAAGACATGCAAGTAATGAACTGCCATCGTCCGGAGTTGCTTTCCAGCAACTATTAGAAAAAGAAAACTCACCGACAATTAAGATACTGCCTAACGTGAGTTCTGAGCGCAGCTCTGTGTAGCGGCAAGGCCAACTGTGCTTTGGCTTTCCGCAGTTATTGACTACGCCATAAAACATAATTTCTGTGAAGTAAGAGAGCACCCGCTACGCCATTATTCAACTTTCTGCGCATAAACGAGGCACACGCTGTATGTACATCTGTAAGGTAATGTGTGTACTTTGTTGATGCTGCATGTGGCTGATGACGAGCAATAATTATTGCTCAGAACATTGCAGTGGATGAGAAGCATTAAACCACACACTAGTTGTGCTGTTGGCGTTGTGTGATGACCGGTTGCTATTTTACTTTTCTGCGCACGCTATAATACATAGGTTAGAGGGATTCCTTTCCTGACATGACGCTAATATTGGGTCTTCTTGCAAATGAGTTTCAAGTTCCAGCGTGTTTTATGGTAGAAGACTGGGCTGCCATGCAGAGGGCTCGGGTTCAAATCTTATTTTTTCCTCCTTCCTCATATCTACCAATTACTTTTTCCTGTCTTTCAGTTACGCCGCAGACGGCAAAAGCGACGAGATCGGCGACACCACTCCACGCAGGAGCGGGCGCCTAAGAGGGGCCCTCTAAAATTCACACAGTTCCTTGTGCATTCGCCGAAAACGACCCGCAGGTGAAAGCCATCTTCTTTTTCTGATTCTTTTACTTATTTTTCTTCGCAGTCTATTGTATTGATCCCCCCCCCTCCCAAACACACACACACACGAACACACGCTTTATGCACCTGACGGGGTTTTACGCTGCATCCGGGATTTGCCCAACTATGAGCAAACAACCATCTCACGCGATGACATCATCATAATGCGATGTATGTGATGATTCATCACTTATACAGCTTCGGAAGGAAGTTGTCTAAGCGATGAGCATAGGCGTGCTCAGGGTTCCCCTTCAGGGGGGGGGGCGAAGGTTCATCGCACCTCCCTATTATGTCAATGTACGGGGCTGACTTTGCGCCCCCCCCCTCTGAGTCACAGCGCCCCCCTCTCCCTATTATGTCTACGTGTGGGTCTGACTTTGCGCCCCCCCCCCCCTTTTAGGTGACTAGGGGGGGCGGCCGCCCCCTCCCCCCTCGTGCGCACGCCTATGGCGATGAGTCACATATCATGCTTCATCGTTTAATATAATCCCGCCGCATTTAATGTGTTGTCATATGACGTCTCATCACTTAGCTTGCGAACGACATCGGGGTGAAAAATTTTGGTTGTAATACTATTATGCTCCCATTCTTATTTCTTTTGTACATTCGGTACGAAAGCTCTTTTAGATGTGAAGCATCTTATGGCGAAGCTTAATCCGGTGGTGGTGGTGGTGTGCGGCGTGCTCTCCCTTACTGCGCATGCGCAAACCCCTTCAAAAAAAAATAAAAATAAAAAAAAACCTCCTCTCCCCCTCTCTCTCCTCTAGGCATCCCTCCCCGCGGCAACCACACCCTCACTGCGCATGCGCCTCCCCTCCTCTCTCCCCTCATATGCTCCGCCCTCTCTCCTCTAGGCATCCCTGCCCGCGCTCCCACTGCGCATGCGCGTCACACCTCTCCTACGCTCCCCCCCTCTCTCCTCTAGGCATCCCTGCCCACAGCGTCCACACCCCACTGCGCATGCGCGTCCCCCCTCTCTCTCTCCTCTCCTTCGCCCCCCCCTCTCTCGCCTCGCGACGCCGACGCAGGCAGCGTCTGCTAGCGAGTTTCTTGGTTGAAAAAACCGACTGCTCGCGCTGCACAACCGTTCACTGGCCATCCCGTATATATGGCAATGGATCATGACCTCCAAGGTGGTGCCGGTGGGAGATTTCTCCTGTGCGTGTGTGTTGTTGAACAATAAAAATTCGCAGTGTGCACGTTAACTAAAAGCGCACTGCGGGTCTCTGTGTCCAGTTGGAGTCTTCTGTCTCTCATTGCCCATTAGCAGCGATTGGCATGTTCCAGTAGGAAACACCGCTCCATCACTGCGTGCTTTGCGCCTCAGTTTTCTCTCCTGCGCAACGCTGCGATAGCGCCAGCGTCAACGCCGCCGCCAGTGTAAGCGTTAGCGCCCGCTGCTTCATATCTACACATGGTTCCCTTTAGCGGGAGATGGTGTAATTTTTTTTATTTATAATTTGTATGGCATCGTCGAATGCTTTTTTTTTTTGTTAGTTTATTTTCAGCCCCTCAGGCAGTCGAAGTTTCCGGAGCCCTCCACTACGGCGTCTCCCATAATCATATCGCGATGCTGGGACGTAAAAGCCCACGAATTATTATAATCGATTTCTGCCTGTTAACGGACGTAGGCAATGTTTGTCTAGCTTTCACGACTGAACATTAGTCTCACTTGTTTTGTGCAGCCGTGACAAATCACCCATAACCTCTATAGAGAAAAGGTTCCTTGCAAATTATACAAATTTCATATTTCCAACGTGCGTCCCAGCATTTGCGAATGTGGCAGAATTTGTTTTTTAAGTCATGCTTTAGGAAGGCTTTAGGCAATTATAGTGTCATAATTACAACTCGTTTATAAAGCCATCTGGCCGGCATCGCATGCATGGCCCAAAATCGTCCGTATCTATACTATGGTGGCTGCCAAGTTGCTGGCCAGGAGACATAATCGACCCAGTGACCACATTGTTCATCCTGTATTATACGTGCACCAAGCGTTGTACTTGATCACGCTTTTTTAAAAGGATTTAGGATTTCGCAATGATTGAATTCACCCTCTAGGCCCCCTCAAATTTGCGGTCGGTAAATGCAGAATAATGTGCTCGCCGCTCGCTGGAAAAGCGGACATTGTGACTTAAAACTTCAGCCTATTTTACAGGTTGTCCGCGAGATGTAGCGCGAACAACTTGAGTGTTGCTCTGCTTTCTATAATTGCAATGCATTTAAAAGGCGGCCCCACCTTTATAGTTCCTGCGTCGTCCCATTCGGTAGTAAGCCTAGCCTAGATACCCTGCATTGTGATGCTAAATGCGCGACCTAATAGCATATGACTGAGCAATTAGCAATAAAAAATTATCAGCCCTAGCCCTACCGGTAAAATGGAGGAAAGTAAAGCTTGACGTGAGAGTGCGTGACGTACTACCTTTCTTTCTTTCTTTCTTTCTTTCTTTCTTTCTTTCTTTCTTTCTTTCTTTCTTTCTTTCTTTCTTTCTTTCTTTCTTTCTTTCTTTCTTTCTTTCTTTCTTTCCTACTTTTGTATTGCATTGAGCCATGATACCCCCAACTGTTTCCGTGCTGCACGTATCTAGCAGCGTAACACTGCACTTGTTACCGGAAACAACGGCGGTAATGCGTTCCTATTCAGCAGAAAATGAAATGTGACAGCGTGAAATTACAAGTGACCTGCAGAGACTCGAGGAGATAGTCAGATTTCCGTATCAGAAACAGATGATCACCGAAAAGCTCACTATTAAAACAGCATCAATTATTACAAAAAGACGCATACAACGCATGTGACCAGCGCACCTTCATGGGCTTAGCTTCAATACATGATCAGCACAATTTGCAAAATAAAAGACATCTTCTTTGTACTTTTCACTGTTACGTGCAACCTTATTGCGGGTTGGCTTTTGCCAATAATTTATAATTAATACTGCTCACATGCCGTTTCACCAGCTCTATATTTATGGTCCGTGGAGGACTTGTAGAGTCGACTCTTAACGGCCCTGAGGAATTTCTGTGCAGCATTGTTTCGTGCGTAATGATGTTCCCCCTCAAGAGCACGTCAAAGGACCGTGCCAACCTATCACGCACCGCGATTCAAGGTGCCAGCATCTCACGCATCTCCAAACCATACCCAACTCATCTCGTCAACACACAACGCTCGCCGTTAATGCGAACACCAGGCAACATCGATAGAATTGGAGAAGCCAACGTGGCTGCCACCGGCCCGTCCGTGTCCACAGATGAACGGTCTAGAAGCATGTATAGTCCCTTCCCTAGCTTTCGTTGTGCTACGCACACATGAGCCTTGTGGAATTCACGAACTCGAGCGCGGCCAGATATAAGCGGGAGGTGACGCAGAGCCAGGCGGTCAGTGAAGAAGCGGCAAAAAGAGGCATGTAATGGGCGGAAGACGGAGGGAGCAACTACGATGAGCGCTGGGGTCTCCGTGGGTGTTTTCTGAAAGAGAAACATTCAAGACACGTTCCAGGAATTTGTGGACAGGGCAAGATTGGTGAATATTCAAGACCATAAGTGTTTTTGCAGATTGCGTAATCCATAAGATTGCATTTTTAGCGTGATTGGGTTGTTTGTTCCCCTCGCCCTAAACCCCATCTGAGTTATAGAGTGAACTGACTTGCCGAGTGCACGTGTATGTGAATGTGTATGTGATACTTGTACTGCCCTAACAGAGAATATATTTTGTTTGTGTTATCAACTCTTGCCTTTGACTCGGTCTTTGGACAGCAACCAGCGTTCGATGGCCCACTATAAGGACCTACCCTAAATTGTCCGCGCTTTCGTGGTGCGTTTTGGGGAGCCGATATCTCAGGCCTCGGAAACCGCCCGGAGATTGCCTCCCTATTAACGGGATCAGTGACAGACCTGAAGTCTTGTGTTTAGCGTTGTTTTCGCATTATTGGGAAGTTTCACTTCTCTCCAGTTGTGGGAATGTTCAATTGAAATTTTAATCGGTTTACCGTAACAGTTCGACAATTTATTGATTAAGTGCTGTCGATGTGACATTTTAATCGATTAATGGACATTTTGGATGGGTGCTTTAAAAATCATATATATTTCCTTGAGAGGCATTGTTTGTGTTTTATCTCGAGCCAGGTCTTTCCATCAGACGCACCAGAGATCGCATGTGCGCATTCGCACCTGCATGAAAATTCGCACGAGCGCACGCAGGACACAGGGGCCCGTCGTCTTTGGGTGATGTCACAGATTGAAGGATCCACGTCTCCATGGACGATTCGGCAGCAGGTCGTGTTTCCTCGAAGGCTGCCTGCTCGGGAGCACCGAACTCGGAGGCACTTTCGGCGACCCCGCTTGTCCAAAAAGTCGCACCGGAAACATGCAGCGTAGGGGAGGGTGAGGAAATCCCGAGAGAGATAAAAAGTAACGAGGAGGAAGAGGAAGTGAATGAGACGATCGCCCTCCTAAAGACTGCGTCTTTTCTCCGTTTGTCCGTTAGGTATTGTGGAAGCGCTCGATACTACTCCACAGGTTCCACCAGGTCGTTGCTTTAAATCGGCGCTACGCGCACCTCTTCAATCGTGCGTGGGCGGAACTATCCGTAATAATAATAATAATAATAATAATAATAATAATAATAAGAAGAAGAAGAAGAAGAAGAAGAAGAAGAAGAAGAAAAAGAAGAAGAAGAAGAATTGAATAATTGTTGGGGTTTAACGTCCATAACAAGGTTATGATTATGAGGAACGCCGTGGTGGAGGGCTCAGGACCTTTTCTTGCTTCTTGGGCTTCTTTAACGTGCACCTAAACCTAACTACACAGGCCTCAAGTATTTTCTCCTCCATCGAAAAAGCTGGCCACCGCAGCCAGCATTTGATCCCGCGACTTCTGTTCAGCAGTCGAGCACCGTAGCCACTAGGCCCGCGTGGAGCCCGAACTGTGAGCGCTGTCCAATGTATCAGACATTATAACATATAGTATTATGCGACTGTCATCCCTTCGTGTCACAGCAGATGACGGGGGGCCTTTAGGCTTCCTGACATGGGAGTACCAGCATTAGCTGAGAGCTGCGTTTCCTCCGAAATATACGGCCATACAGTATTGTCAAATCCGACAAGGGCATTTTTTCGTTAGCAGTGGAGTGTATGCTAGCCGTTTAGTAAACCAAATGCGTTGAGTTACCTTTTATGAAAGTGTCTGTTAGCGATGTGTATGTGTGTCACGTGTATTTCGCTTCGTCCCGTCTTGCGTGCCCTATACTGTTCGAATATGTGAGACCCTTTTCATAATCATCCAGTTTGGATTATTAAAAGGGTCTAACAGACCTTCATGAAAACGGTCTACCAGATCATAGACTTGTGCCACTATCACGTTCTACTGTTGAAGGCGAAGCTTAAGCATCCTTCATGGTTTTTCCAAGGACAAACGAAACATAAGTGAAATGTTCTTTTGTAAACGAGTGCCAAATACATATATGTTGCGTACGGGTGCTGCGCTTCAACTTCCCTTCATGAAATATTTACTGCAAAAAATACATACTTGCACTCCGGAACATTTTATGACTGGTACTTTCTGGCAATAGTGTTCAACAATTTGTATAATTTGGTAGTGTTTTGGTGCCTATGCTTGGCCGTTATCTGTTCAAAAAACAAAAAAGTGGTAAGTGCAAAATCGCTTGTCTTCACCGACACCGCACAAAAGTGACTTATATGAATCAATCCATGAATGTTGCCAAAGATAAAATAAAAAAAAAGCTGGAGAGTGTGCTTGAAAAAAAAAGAAACTCAGTGACCGCTGCAGCTTTTAACGATGACTGATTCGCTTAATGGCAAAGTTCAAAAGCTATCAAGCTTGCTTTGGTACAGCGTGTAAGTATAAGGTGAAGTATTTTAAGAAACAGGTTCGAAGTATTTCAAAAAGCACTTTATAGTAAATGAGCGCCCATCGAGGCATACTGGGCGAGAAATACACTAAAAATGCTAACGAGCTGCCCGTTAAAATATTTCACGCAATACATGGACCAGTAAATGATCACCAGAAGTGCAAAAACAAAGCAGTGACTAAGAAAAGGCGTTATTGCAATAGGGGAGATGTAATTAAGCGTTTTAATTTTCTTCATGCTTCTCTCCAGCTCTGAAATGCGATGTGTTTAATGGATACCGATGCATAATAAGGAGCTATAAACATGTTGTGGACTTGACGTAGACTATCCCTATAATACGCATTGTGCTTTTTTTTTCTAGATTAAAAGGAATACAGTAACCTGCGTTCAAACACACACACAAGTTCGCACGTACACCGCACATTCACACAGACATATGCACAAGATCCCACACACGGCTTCTGCAGGGGTAAACGTATTGACAAGGTGGCCATTGGAGTAGTATACAACTCTACAACGACTTTTGCTTGCTATCGATTGTATGCCTATACTGCTAATATCAGACGTCGCGTGGAGGCACCCGTTTCACTACTGCCCACGGGTAGCAAAGCGGGCTTTTTCAAGGACCTGGCGTGTTTGTGATTAGACGATTTCTCTGGTAGGCCCCTTTTACTACAGAACTGCCTCCAGTAACAAGCTCTGACTTTAGTTATTGAAATATCTGGAACGCATTTCATTTCAAGAAACGTATATATTCTATAGTTATAGCTTACGTAGATATATGTTGTCGTTTCACCACCTAATTCTGTAGTGTGCAGAGAAAGCCACTAGCTTTTAAATGGATCTCGTACACATATTCCGGCCTATTCGTGATAGTTATCGCATAAATCGATGCTTTTTCTGAAGGCAGTAGCAGATGATTTCTCCTAACACTAAAATGGGTCGCAAAGGATGCACTTATAGAACAGTAAGAAAAAATATGGAAAGGTTACCCTGTGAGAAAAATTGTGTGCCTGTTGGTGGATCAAGAAAAAAAAAAACACTCAGCAATTTTATTGCACTATTTCAATATTACTGCATGCAAAATAAATAACATATACTACTCACCACACAAACTAGCCCCTTTTTGTACTTCCTCACAAGCGTGACATCAGAAAGACGTCAGTGAGATGTACCACGTCTACTGAGTAAATTTGAGTACTGCCGAGAGTGACCGTATTTGACAAATGATGCCAAGGTTGGCCGAAAATGTTTATCTCAGCGTTGGCAAATTTTTCTTTTTACCTATGCTGTCATATGTAGTATGACCATATTGGTAACAGGAAAAACAAGCTCATGGTCGAATGAGATGACTAAGAATTCACGATCCCTTCTTTCCTCTCAAAATAGTTTCACATATTGAGCTGACAGCCCTGGCGCAAGATAGTCACTTGACCTGCGTATAAACATCACTTTGACGTCATACCAAGCGCCATAATCTGAATAAAAGAGAAATGTTTTGCCTGGCGTCGCACAAATATTGCGATTTTGCCAGTGTTAGTGGTTGGCCCACGTAACGAGGGCCCAGCAACGCACGCTGTGCCGATTCATGACTTTCCCTCTTTTGCCGGCATAACTACTGCCATAATCAGAGTCTACAGCGAGGTGCTTCTATACGAATCACGTCATTCGTGGCTTGTCTGCGCAGGCCACTTGACTCTACCGCATGTGACCGCGGCCAAATGTTGCGTTAGTTTGCTTTTTTAGGATATCGAAACGCGCGCCGCCGTCTCAAGCAACTCTACTTTTATTTCTCATTTTAGATGCGAAGCATCTTATGCTCGGGGCTATGTCCGTCCCTCCCGCGTCCGTCCCGCGTCCCGCGTCCGGCCACTTTCATGAAGTAGGGAAGCACCCATGCGAACCAGAACACTGTAGTACAATATAAGGCCGTCAACCACCACTACAGTTAGAGTGTACTAGAATGTTACTACAGTCACCAGAGTCATGGCCGAGAGCACAGAGATGCTGCTTAGTCCGTCCCTCCTTCCCGCGTCCCACACCACCACAGCGCATGCGCGTCCTCTCCTACGCTCACCTCCTTTCTCTCCTCTAGGAATCCTCTACTCTACGGAGCGGCGCCCGCGTCCCGCGTCCTACACTCCCAACAGGGCATGCGCGTCCGCTCCTCCTCTCTCTCCTCTCCTAAGCTCACCCCCCTTTCTCTACTCTAGGAATCCTCTACTCTACGGAGCCCGCGTCCCGCATCCCCACAGCGCATGCACGTCCCCTCTCTCTCATCTCCTACGGTTCCCCCCTGTTCTCTCCTCTAGGAATCCTCTACACAGCAGCGCGCACGACAGGTGGTGCGACTGCTGCATACTCCCCTGAAAGCTCCGCGGTATGAAAATGACGGAGCGCGCCTCATTCTCTCTCCTGTGCAGCGCCGCGATGAGCCCCCCTGGCCGCTGTCGCGAAACGAGAGCGGCGACGTTTCTCCCGCTCAAGCTAACCATCTCCCCGCTGCTTCGCATCCACACATGGTCCCCTTTAGCGGGAGATGGGGAAGTTTTTTGGCTATTCTATTTTACTAAATTTTCCGCCAATTGCGAATGCCCTCCAACTGTCTTTGCTATTCTCTTCAGAGTGCTGTGTTTCCATCTTGATTGTTCTCATCGTGTGCCCTTCGAGAGGAACACTTGCCACGAACTCTTGAACTTGTCAACGGCGTCTTCGACATTGATCCGCCTCATCTGATGCAGGCCCCCGTATTTTGCTCTAAGCTTCAGAACACAACCGAACTTGAGAAGCAGCGAACTGACAGAGAAAAGGGAAACGCTCACAGACAACGACAGTGCACGACACACATAACAGAACGAATGAGTGAGCGAGCTATCTGCAAAGAAACAAAACAAAACAAAAACAGCGACCACCCAAAACAAACGCCAAACAGAGTATATGTGGCGGCACGATGTCGTAGCGTACGTCACACCGGTGCAACACTCCCTTGTGCCCTTGGTCTAGCTATATAATCCTGCGCGCTTGGTTACCGCTTTGGAAGGCACCTCTATAACTCCTCGAAGAAAAGAGCACGGCACAACGGCGTGTCGCAAGACCGAGGAAGCCGTAGTTGGCAGGAAAGAAAATAAGTTTGAGGAAGCGGCAGCTTGTGTTGACGCCTTAATACAGGCTGCCGGTGTTGGAGGAAGTCTCGCGGCATAACCTTCTCTCGACACCTTTCGGGGACATACGCTGCTCCTCTGAAGTCTTTCTACGAGTGTCATCTGCGATTGCGCTTAGAAGGAGCACCTCTACAATTGGACAAAATCTGAATGTTTCTACCGCCGCAATGTCCAGTGTTCTGAGCTTGTTAACGCCTGTAGCGCATTTAACACAGTTAGGGAAACATGAGCTGCTTTTACGGTGTTGATTTGATTGCGTGCATACAGGTACTTAGAACATGTAATCAAGATGCACAATAATGATGCAGGAATCCACTGCGCCAGTAACATTGATCACTTTTAAAATATCATAGAATATATTCTGACGTACAATGCAACGAGTATGAACTTATTTCAAGGCCTCCGCAGTTCTCCTAAGCATTTCTGACTACATTTATAGCCTGCCCAAAAGCTTCCGTTAAAACAGCAATTTTCGTTAAAACATAATTTTTGTTTCGCAGCACTGCGTATTGCGTTGTTTGAAACTTCCCAGCGAAGAAAGGATTGGTTTCAAAATTACTCATATTTTGTACGAAGATAGCAGAAGGAACAAGTCGTGAACCGTTACAATTGCATACCTTTCTTTGCGGCTCAAAAACTGCAGGGACATTGATGGAATGCTCCATAGAAACATTTTTTAAGACGAACACGCAGCTAGTCCCTGTTTAAATCGATATTTCAAGCAAATGCGAGAAAAAGGGTTCTTCTCCTAACCAAAAAAAAAAGCAGAGAACTTGAGTCAGAAATCTGTCGGTATAATAAGTACGCCGTGTATTTCATGAACGTGCTGTGTTATTTGTTAGATCGTGCACACTGTTCAAGAGAATAATCGTACACGTAGACTGAGCTTTCCATATGGAGTGGGTGTTGGTGCAGGCCTCGCAAGCATGGAATGACCCGACTACCAGAGAATCGTGCCAATTTATCGTTATTGCAGGACTGAAAAAGCCAGCAGAAGAAATTATTTGCTCATTCCCAGGATTTGGGGACATCTGCACGTGGCGCCATCTCTCGGCGGCAGCAACGGCGTCCTGCCATAACTGAATGGGGAGTAGGCAAAACAAAAATCATGTCGGATGAAAAAAGCTAGTTATCATAAACGAGTCCCGGTTATATGCAGCAGAGACCCACTGGAACATTCTGGTGGAATTAGAGTATCCCACGACAAAGCGCGTGGCTTCCCAAGACAATTTAACGCCACCCATTGGAAACACATGGGGCTCCATTGTTAAAAATTAAACACTCTGGGAAGCCACGCGGTTTATAGTAGGACACTGTAATTTTACCAGAATGTTCCAGTTGATCTCTCCTGTACAGAACCGGGAGTCGTTTTTGGTAACTATTTTTCTTCGCCAGTTATGATTTTTTTCACGTGTTTCCCCTTCAGTTACGGCATGCCACCACTGTTGGCGGCGAGAGATGGGGCTATGTGCACAAGTCCCCAAATACTGGTCATGATCAACACAGAAACAAGGATCGCCTAGATAAATCCTAGCAACGACGTAGAAGCGACCTAAAAACAACCTGCATCTCCTAGTTAAGGCCAGAAACAACCTCTAAGCAATCAGGTTAGTCTTCAGAATAGAATCGTTCTGTTTCGCTGTTTCAAGCCTTGTGAGGCGTAGTGCAAGCATAATGTGAGTGGGAATTCATGTGCTTTTTTGGCACTACACGCTTGCTGTTAGCAACGTGACCCTTCTCACAAGGCACATAACGCTTTCGCCATAATAAAAGTAAATAAATAGCATTTCAGAGACGTGGAGCTGCCACGGAAGGTGACATAGTTCGCCTCTTCTGATATTGCAAGATAAGGCAGTTATGCTTTGGGAAAATAAGCTTGTTTCACGGATTCCGTAAATGATAAGAATATAATATTCACGTTGCCTAACTCTCCTGAAAAGTAATAAAGAGCGAAAAGTGTAACGAACCATAATAGAGTGAACGTAACACAGTGTTGGTATACAACCATTGTAACATATATCACATAGTCGCAACTAGAGGGAAGGTGGCTTGCTTTTACCCTATAAAGCAGCATTGCCTCCGTCTCTTTGTTTTGAAGATCCATGTCACATATCGGCGTAGGAAAATCGTCCCAGGCCCGCTCCCGATAAAGTGACCCGGCAGCAATCGGCTGGAATTTCTCATAGCTCAAGTCAGCTCTTTTCAGAGCAACAAAATACGTAAAGGACTGTGTTCCCTGAGTGAGCTTATAGCGCCTATGGGTCTTTGCTTAGGCGCATTTATCGAGACCCGCTTTCGTTTATTTTTTCTCCTTCGAGTTACTCTTTCATGGCCATGTTTTGTCTTCTTTATTTTTGTCCCCTATCCCCTACTTCACGATAAACAACCCTCTAACAGCAACCAGAATCTACGAAATAGGAGCAGAATCTTGAGTAATAAGCTACCCTGCGCGCAACGCTTCCCTAAAATTGACAAGAGAGTGTCGATAAATTGGTGAATTGGTGTGGGCAATTTCAGCGGTCTTAGCATGATAGGCACTGCATAGCGTTCTACGCTTTTTTTTTCTTTTCTATTCGTGAAGCTCTTCACCATTATCCACTGTTACATTGCATTATATTGCCACGCGCCAATTCTTTTGCTATCTTTACGTAACCAGTCCATCACACGTTTAGCCACTTCCTCG
>JALIZH010024614.1:0-37030 GCA_030522465.1 Rhipicephalus appendiculatus
ATTTGAGCATTTGCGTCAAAGTTAGCGTTTAGCAAATTTAGTCGAAGTGTTTACAGGGTTCGACACATTTTTTTTGGATTGCGCAAATATTTAAACACCATTATCGAAACCAACAGGGCAGTTCTAGTTTTTTTCTTAATTGAATCAAGTAATGAGATAAAAATAACATGCATTTGGCGGCTTTAATGTCAATGTTTTCATTCGAATAAATACGTTATACATCATTTGCAAGAAACTAAAATTACGTGAGAGTCTGCCGACAGTCTTCGGAGTTTTATATCGGAAGCTGTTTTAGTTGTTACTCACTCACTCTTTTAGATACAAAAAGCCTTGCAAGTTCAACGACTAGCATTTGTAAATTTCAACAAGTGCCACGACGTAGAGAAGAATTAACAAATTAAAACTCGAATGGGAATAATTTTTTTTATAACGTGCGCTGTAATATGCTACATGTTGTGATTCCCTAAAGGTTCCAAGTCCTGGCACGTGCCGCAAAGAAATTTGCCGTGGCATAATTGATACGTGGCGCAGACAAACTGCGTTGCTTAGACACACCATGCCTAAGCAGAGAAGCACTAAAAAACTGTTCAGTGATGGAGAGTTTAACTCCGCATATCCATCTTGCGATTTTGCGGGGGCACAAAAATATTTTCCGCGGTGCTCAAAAAGTTGAAATATATGAAAATTTTGTTCCCCAGCTTTCTAAAAAGTTCTTTTTGTAACACCAGTGAAGTACATTCATTGTGAATATTTACACCATACCTTTATTAAAAAAAATTACCGAAATTCATTAGTTAACGCCACCAACTTGAGAATAAAAATAAATATACTGCTCTTCTCTAGTCATTATTTTATACAGTTCGAATATTAAGCACAAACCTTTCATAAAAACTGCACAGGTGAAGAGGAAGGAATACTTCGTCATATTCTTGAATGTATGGCGCATAGTTGAACATTACTATACATGGGCTCACGGGGAATAAAAAAGTTAGTTGATATTTACCTTTTCAGATGCTGGTATAAAAAAGAACCTCATGCATCCATCTGCTGAGGTGACGCCTTTGCTGGCTACAATACTTGGCTCGAGGAAAGAACGAACAGGTACATACTTTGTTTACCGACTGGGTGCCCTGTCATGCAATTGTTCTCTTGGCAATAATAAAATTTTTTCCGTAGCTTCTCGTTCAAAATGGACCTTGTCGATAAAAAAGAAATACTCGAAGAACGCGCAGAAGTACATTTAGAAAAGATATCTCCTCATACTTAGATGCTCCTGGCTCCTTCTGTTGTTTCCGTATTCTAAAGTATCGTGTTTCAATTTGTGCGTCATACCTTCTCAACGTAACAACAAAACAGGAGTGCTTCTTACGTTACGCGCTCGCAAAGAATGTACCTCAGAATTGCAAACGTGTGTGGTGGTGAGTTTGGCAGGATGAACACCTGGACAGGATGAACATCTGGAATACGCAAAGAGCTGGAGGAGACCTTACTTGGTGAATTCTATCGTGTGGGATAACATATTAAAATGCATCTTGTGCTGTCTAGGCTGTTCTAACTGGCAAATAAATATCTTAAACCAACATCAGATGTATGATGTGTGAGATGTGGTAGCAGAATTCAATCCTGTAGCTGCTAACTACAACACTTTAACCGCATAGCTTTCATCATTCCCACACGCCCTATTGTGTAAGCTTCGTATAAGGCAGCGTTTGCGGCTTATGGCTAGGATGTTCCTTATCACTTAATTTTGCTCGGGGAACAAAGCAAGGCACGCGTTCTGCAATGCAAACGAGCTGTGGTTTCTTAAAGCCGTCCTTCGCTCCGTGAATCTTCCAGTCAGAAACAATCTGAACGAACTAAGGGGGTCATTATTACGCTTAATTTAGTGTGTGAGGTAGTAGATGTCTAGAAATATTTCTATCATTCCTAATGTTTTATATCAGACAGACCTGTGTAATTATGCTGGGACTTCAGTTTCAGTTTCAGTTTTTGTTTGTTATTCATTCAAATACAAATGTTCATGGTTAGTAGTGTGCAGACTTTGCCGGACTTTTTCGGATGCTCCAAATTATGCGTGCATCATCTGTGGTTTGTGCATGTTCTGGGTACGGCCTGTGCAAGGTTTGTACGTAGTTTGTAGTTGCGACACATTATTGCAAATAACGGCAATACACGTGTTACACAAATAACGCCATTGAGATCTGCTGTACCCCTACTGAATCCGCATAACACCGAAGATTTCTTATTGATATAGCTCGTTTTTGGTTCTTCGCAAGCCCTCCACAGATAAGTTTTCTAAGTTTATTTAGGAAGCTTCGAGCAGCAGGCTGGAGTGTACGAGTTGATGACGCCCTTTCTGGATTCTAATAACTTTTATATATAACTCGCTTTCAGAGAAAATATATAATGCGCATTTTCCTACACAGTATGCGTTATGTGTACGGAACTGCGCAGAACAAGCTGCAGCCGAGCATACATGTCTGCCAGATCGGAAAAATGTATTTTTTCTCTCAACAAAATATTTAAAAAAATTATTTTGCTTTTTTTAAGGCTCATATGGTAGACAAACATGCACTGCTTTTCCTCCAAATCTAAATTCAGGTGCACATCTACAATGAGGAAGAAAAATATGTCAGACTTCTCCGGGTGAATGTCGTCCATGTAGTGCACAAACAACGGAACAATGGTCATACATTATTCAGAGGTCCGCTGCTGGTGTCTATAGCTCGTACATATGTAACGCGCAGCAATTTCCACACTTAACCGAGTGTCATTCGCAGCAAAGCCATAAAATGAGTGCCGTGAAATTTTTAAACCGGGGAGCTATTTAAACTAGCCCTAATTTCCGTAGCCTATCATAAAAAAAAAAACAAGGTATGTGCCTGTGTGGCCTATCAGACAACTATCGTCATCATAAACGGGTATGTGGCACCGAAATTCGGTGAATTACACAACTCACCACTGGTCCACTAAAAATGAAGAAGGCAACAGTTAGCTCATTAAATGGCTGGGAGACGTGACGGCTGTCTCGATCCTGGGCTTTTTGCGTTTCTGATATCGAAATGTGATTTTTTATCGAAGTGACCTGTCACTCATTTCCCGTGGCCACATTCCGTTTGCACCGGGATATGAAAGTATGACTGCCGTTGTTTACTGTCGGAACAGAAATACTGCGCTGCTAAGCAGATGGTTGAAGGTACAATACCCGGCACGGAAGAATAGTTAGGAGGAAGCATTGCGCAATTGTGATAGAACAAAAAAAGAAAGCAAGACGAGCAGTACGCTTGTCCCCGTTTTTTTCATATATTGCAAGGGATCCTAGGTATTCTTTTTGATTATTCAGAATAATTTTTTAAAAATATTTTATAGATGAAAGTTGCTTTTTTTTGGAAATATTATTTTTGCATTGCCATGCGCGAGGCTCCCACACGCTCGGAAAGTTTGTGGGCCCACTCGAGTTTCGGTGCTCATGTCCTATGTTTTTTGGGAACGCGTCGCGCCGCATCATTCGAGGGCATATGTAGTTGAAAATAAAGAAAATTGATTACTTTGCAAGAACTTTATTTTTCTTTATTTGAAATACACACGTTGTAATGGAGTAATTACTTAATTATTATATATTGATTACATTATATGATGCATACTCTAATACGGCATCGCTGCTTTTGCTCAAATAAGTTGTAACCACATTAGGTGCCATCATACGAGGACGTGCTATAATGTATTTTATCTTTTTGTGCAGCAGTCCTGTGACAGCATTACAAGTATTTCACCAAATAAGCGTCAGCACCAATAAAGAACGAACTCCTATGGAAGTATCTGATTCAAAAACTAGTTTTAGTAGAGATGGCTCTTGTGGATGCCCTTTCGCTCCATGTGGGACATCTATTATTTCCCCTGAATTCCCTGTGATTCCTAGACTAGTTAGGTCGTGTTCTGGCTTGGGAGGATCCTATCACAGCCACCACAATTACACGTCTAGGCGTATCACCTCCCAAGCTATTTGTTCCAGGATGGAGTCTCAGATCCTCCGGCCAGTGGGTCGATGAGCAATTGAACTGTCGAGAAGCTGTCCGCCCGCGCCAGGAGTTCGTTGCCCGTTGGGTTGTAAGCCTGGTACTGCACCACCTGCTCCCAGAGCTGTGCCTATTGTACCACTTCCGGCCAAATCATTCTCGTGTCCCTCTATTTCTGGCCGCCCTGGTTTGCCCTTCTACTAGGTTGGGTGTCGTTCCTGGTAACACAGGCACCAGGTAATGGTATGTTAGGTGACTGTGCAACAGGGCCAATAACATTTCCTTGTTGTCCTTGTACTGTTCCTTCTAGAGGTGGCGTCGGCGCAGGCAACCCAGCTCCAGGTAGCGGTAGTCCCGGTAGAGTCCCTATTGCACTTCCTCCCGGTGCTGTTGATGCAGAGCTCTGTCCTTGTTGTATCGAATTCTCCTCTTTTTTTCATTCTTGCATACTCTCTTCTGCACGTTTCCCTTGCATTCTCCACTGAAACAAGTACACAAACACTGACTTTAGCGTAAGGATCCCGCATAAGCTTACCGTGAAGCATTTCTATACGTGTGTGTATTTAAAACATACTTTTAACAAGCTTTTGCTGACAGAACTCTCTCGCATCACTGGCTAAAGTGAATGAAGTTTGTCTCCATAATCAACTTGATTCCACGTTCTTGCTGTCACTGCATAAAGTTTCTTGGTTTTGTTAGTGACAACAATGACACAATCATCAGAATGAAATTCCTGAAATAAAACACTGCACAAAAATTTACGGTGTGGGAAACGATGTAGATGCCCGAATTTAAGGCGTCGCAACGAACGCCCGATCATCTTGATACATTGTATTCTTTGCGCCGCTTCTTACGGATGGAATGGTGGAAGCAATAACACTAGAGAGTAAACTATTTCGCTGCATGAAGATTTATTCCAGGCCAATAAAGAAGTCTTCCAAAGCATGCTTAATCGTACAAGTTTCCTTCTTCACAGGACACGCTGAAAATGCACGGCTTTTTCCAAATGATATATTCCAAGGGTTATTTACTCTCAATGGTTTGGTAGTGCCGTATATACAATAACCAGTAGTGATTTCACAGTGTTTGGTACTCTATTGAATGCTAGCATGAAATATTAGAAAGCGTATTACATTCATCTCAACGCCTTCACTGGACAACGTTTTCTAAACACAAGTCGCGAAAAAAAAATAGTGAAATGGCGATTAAAATAAAAGAAATCGCCAAGCAAATGCTGCCATCTGTTAAGCGACACACGAACTAGCCTGGAAATGAGTTAGTCTCGTTCAAAACGGTCATGGCGAGTTACTATCTCATGCGGATGAGCCACACTAGTCCAAAACGGTTTTGGGCACCGTTCAGCAAGGACGAGCTGTACTCGTCGAAAACGTTTAAGGGTTAAAACGTTGCCAAACCCGCAACCTTGCGTTAGGTGGGCAATGGCAAAGTCGCTCAGCTCCTCAGTGGATGTCTTTATTTCTTGATAAACCGAGAGTTTTAGGAGCACGAGAAAAGTTGACCGATCAAAAAATAACATAGAAACATACGTAAATTTACCGACGTCCCTCTATGCAGAAAGTGCTATTTAATTGTGCTCAATCAATATTGTTGTTTTCAAATAAAAATTTGGAGGACGCTTTTGCTTCACCATCAATACTAGAACGTGATAGCGTAATTAGGCCCCGTGCGCATTGCCTGCTCAATTGGTAGCCTAGATTTTCGTTATTGTTGCGTGTGTCGACCACGTCGCAAGGAAGGGAACGTCTGTACGCGTGACAATGGTCTTTCTAGACTATCCTGGAATGCTTCTGTAAGTACAACTACGCAGTGCCCACCACGCCATAATTCTTCCTTTTGGGAATCAGCGAAGGGCCCACTACGAATCCGTAAGGCAACACGCGAACCTACGCAACTATTCACTTTGTTGGCTGCTTTTGCTGCTGTTGATGAAGAATAAATATCTCCGAGCGCTTTGCAATGGGTGGATCGTAAAAAACACCCCCCTCGTTGCGCAATTCACATGTTTTGACGCCTGGCGCGATTCTACGCTTTTTCCACAGTATGTTACACACGTGAAAGGAACACTTCCCGCTACATGGCTTTCATATAGTCTTTTTTTTCTCCAAAGCAGTTTCAAGCCGTTGGGTGGCCCTGTGGTAGAACGCCGGACTTGCCACGCAGACAACCTGGTTTTATTTTCATTCGAATAGAAAATTTTTAGTACTTATTTTAATTGCATCTTTCTGAATTTTTTCGGTTGCGGATAGCGCTCATTTTTCGCTCACAACCAACGACACCGACGCCGATGCCAGAATTTCTGTAATACGAGCTCTATAACGCTATCGCGTTAAAATGTTTCTATTGTAAAAATGGAGTAACAGCTGAAAAAGAGTAAAACACTGTAGAGATAGCCCGGCTTTGTAACTACCATTCACTGTTGTAGAAATATCTGCTTTAGGGTACAATATTTTAGTTTACCACACATTAGACTCGCCTTACTAGCTGAGCAAGTGGAGTGTGCGGTGTTAAGTTTGATGGCACTGGCTGGATTTCAGGCCTCGTTGGCCGTATTTGTAGATGCTGTTGGAATGCGAGACCACTCGTGTATTTAGCTGTAGGCACACGTTAAGGAACGCCAGGTAGTTATAATCGATCCAAAATCCCCACTACGGCGTTGCTCATATTATGATCATGGCGTTGGCATGCAACACCCCATAAATTATTATTATTATTATTATTATTATTATTATTATTATTATTATTATTATTATTATATTCTTGCGTAAAAGTTCAATAAAACTCACCACTACATCTCCTCATGCATTTCTCGCACCACAAAAACCTGTTGACAGTGCTTGTGCACATGCCCCGTGGCAACTTATGGCAGGCATTATCCCGATGATCGAAGTACCACGCTTGAAATGTAGAGTTGCAGGGCTTAGGCTCTGGATGTACACTGCATAGAAGTTTTCTTCTCTCTGGTGCTGCAAAAATGACAGTTGAAGACTCTCCGTTACCTGAATCTCCGAAAATTTAGAGGCAAAATGAGTGCCGTGTTTCAGAGGTCTTGTAACGCCAACATGTAAATCATAGTCAACGTCTCATTTATTGGCAAGAATAATTATCTGTTTGTCTTTATAGTGGTATTACTTTTTCACTAAATGATAGAGCAATATAGAATAAAGCATTGACATCATTCTGCACTCTAGCGCTCATGCAATCGTTACCAAATTCCTTTATGAGGGTGTCACAATACGAGTTTCAGTAAACCAAAAAATAACATGCAGCCCAATTGCGCTTTGGTAAAATTTGAAACTCTTCATTAATTTTTCCTGAGGGAATTGCAAATCATTTGGTCTGTTGCATGTATTGCACCTGAATTAATAAGAAAAATGTAGATCATTAAAAAAATGTTGGTTCTAAAGCGAAAAAGCACGTACCGAAAAGAAATCGTGAATACATGAGCCAAACCAATGATAACGTAATTGATATGGGCCTACATATTTGATTCAAATGAGCTTAGTGATAAAAAACACTGCCCTTTATTGTTCTTGGGTTTTGAGATCAAGGTTAGTATTGTGGCTTTCTGTGCAGGCCTATGACTGAAGTGCGTAGATGCTTCGTCAGCTTCAGGCCTATAAATAGTTTTACATTCGTGCTTAAAAAAATTAACTCATAGTGCGCTGTTGTTTACTCAGGTGAGCTCCCATAAAGATAGCAGAAGCACTGATATAGAAATGAAGACATTTCTTTCTTCTGACTAATTAGTCACACAATGCCACCCTGTGCCTCGCGAGCAACACTTGTTTATTTGGAGTGCAAATTGTAGGCAACTATTTTAGAAATGCTGAAGATTGTCTTGCTTTGATGTAGAAAGCGTTCAGTAAAGACCTTGTTCAAAGAGGAATAAATAAAACGAGTAAAATCCCTTATGCATTCGCCTAAGGCGAATCCAAGGCGAAATATTAGGGTGCCGGTCATTATCATCTTCGTCATGTTCCTGTGTGATCTCTAAGATGATGATAGAGATTATCATTATGACCATCTTTGGTAATAATAATAATAATAATTGTGAACATCATCTGATTCGATCTTGATGAGCTTGATGATTAAGATGGTGTTGACCGCACCGGGTGCATAGCGTCTCTAGTTGTCACGGATCTCCGGACATCGGTCGACGAGAAAGAATGGACGAGGCGGGAGCGTTAAGCACACACATTTTAATTGCACACGAAAGGAAAACGCACATTAGCCTTAGAATAAATGCAAACGCGAAAAAAGGTACACACTAAATAGGAACACCACAAATAAAGCTACAGACAACAAACAACTAGAAAGTACGAAGCGTTTGTCGCTTGCGCAACTCACGGCGTCGAGTGCCGGTTCATGAGAAGGCGAGGCGTTGCGGGTGGCACTGGCGTTGGCGGCGGCGTCCAAGTCGGAGGCGCCGTCCTTCTCTGGCGAGGAACGCGAACTGGTGTTCTCGTAGACGCTGGGAGGCTCCGAGTTCAGTGACCTGCGCGTCGCAGGTACTTGCGCTGGCCCGTGTCTCCCAGGGACAGGATCTGGCTCCGACGGGGCCTACGGTGCGGTGCCGTAGGAAGGGACGCTCGGAGCACAAGCCGATGGCGCTCCCTGGCCGCTGCGGGTCCTCGTGCTCGCCTTCCGGTCCTTTGGCCAGCCGGAGTCTACGGTGCGTTGCCGTAGAACGAGAGCTGGAGCGCCCGGAACACAGGCCGGCGACGCTCGTGTCCAGCTCACGCGCTCACGATGGAACACCCAGGGCCCTTCTGGCCACGTCACCTTCTCTTTTATATCCTCCGCTTCGTTTTCCTTGTCTTCTAGTGTCATGGTTCCACGTCACTCCATACTTTTCATCTTCGTCTTCTTTTGCCTCATTTTCTTTGTCACCTCTTGAATGTGACAATGGCCCTCTTCTTCAAGAGTTTTCTCTAGAAGAAAACTGCTCAAGACCTCCAGTGTCTTCACGTAAGGACCAATCCGGTGTTCTCCTCGATCAGTACACAACACCACCACCACCACCACACTCGTCATCTAGAGCCACCACTGCCTCGAATGCGCTCAAAGTACCTCGCCGATACACAATCGCCACAACTGTTCACATTAGACACTTGTTCGTATAGCTACAATCATTGTCAATGTCCTTACACAGTTTCTGGAACAACACCCATCACACTGCATGCACTCACAGTTCACATTGTTCCGAAAACCTTTGTATAAAACACTTTTGTAAATCACAACCCAACTAGGTTTGCTCAATACATAGACTTATTCGTACATCACAATTACCAAAGTAAGCGTTCAAGCTTGCGTCTTCTTTTCCTTACCGCGCGCGCCTTACACGACCTTCTTCCGCGTTTTCTTTCTGCGCGCCGTTGTGAACACCCTGTGCACCCTCTGCGTTTATGCCTGCCAACCATCATCACACGCCTCTTCCACACAACTCTTCTTGGATGCATCCTAACTGCATGTCCACGGCTACGCATTGGCGCATCTCTCTTAACCTTCTTGTATCTGTGCTTAATTTTCGGGATGGCCTTCTGTCTTCTTTGCTTTGACTTAGCAACAACGTGAGTCTCTTCAACACCTGCTCCTTTCAGTGAACTCTCGATTCCTCCGACTCCACTCACAACAGCGACCATTTCCTGAGGTCCCTGATCAACACTGTCGGCACGCCATTCCCTAACAACTTCATTAATGGATCCACATGCCGTATCTGAGTCCACTTCTTTGTTATTGCTAATTACTAGCCCCTTTTCTTTTTCACAGGCTGCCTGGTCGCTAGTGATCTGTTCTCTCGCATCGCAGCTGTGAGCCTCCAGCTCTCGACATTCCAGCAGTAAATTCATACCTGGCATTCCTATGCCAGTTCTAACCTCTGTAGCTTTTGCAGAATTCAGTTCGTGCTCCCCGCCTTGATCTAAAGCTACCCGCTCAGACCGGGACAACTCTGTGTCCAGCTCGTCTCTTCTGTCGTGACGCAATGTCATCGACACTGGACAGACTCCCGTTGATCTAGGAGGTTCTGTCTTTCCTATGGAGCCCCCCTTATCTGTGCTCCTCTCATTATCTGCTTCCACAGTCCGTTGTTTCCGCAGAATAACCTCCTTCTCGTGTTCGATCCTCCTGATCTCGCGTTCCTCCTGTTCGCGCCTCTCCTCGCGTGCCCGCACTCGCTCATCTCTCGCCCTCTTTACTTCGCGCTCATAGAGGGTTACCGCTTCTTCACCCGATAATCCAAGTTTAACGGCCAACTCTAAAATCTTCGTCAAGTCCATCCTCCCTGCCGAACAAAAATCCGTGAGATCCACAACAAAAAATAAGAAAAAAGGATCCTGGCAGGCTCGCCACTTATTTTTGTCACGGATCTCCGGACATCGGTCGACGAGAAAGAATGGACGAGGCGGGAGCGTTAAGCACACACATTTTAATTGCACACGAAAGGAAAACGCACATTAGCCTTAGAATAAATGCAAACGCGAAAAAAGGTACACACTAAATAGGAACACCACAAATAAAGCTACAGACAACAAACAACTAGAATGTACGAAGCGTTTGTCGCTTGCGCAACTCACGGCGTCGAGTGCCGGTTCATGAGAAGGCGAGGCGTTGCGGGTGGCACTGGCGTTGGCGGCGGCGTCCAAGTCGGAGGCGCCGTCCTTCTCTGGCGAGGAACGCGAACTGGTGTTCTCGTAGACGCTGGGAGGCTCCGAGTTCAGTGACCTGCGCGTCGCAGGTACTTGCGCTGGCCCGTGTCTCCCAGGGACAGGATCTGGCTCCGACGGGGCCTACGGTGCGGTGCCGTAGGATGGGACGCTCGGAGCACAAGCCGATGGCGCTCCCTGGCCGCTGCGGGTCCTCGTGCTCGCCTTCCGGTCCTTTGGCCAGCCGGAGTCTACGGTGCGTTGCCGTAGAACGAGAGCTGGAGCGCCCGGAACACAGGCCGGCGACGCTCGTGTCCAGCTCACACGCTCACGATGGAACACCCAGGGCCCTTCTGGCCACGTCACCTTCTCTTTTATATCCTCCGCTTCGTTTTCCTTGTCTTCTAGTGTCATGGTTCCACGTCACTCCATACTTTTCATCTTCGTCTTCTTTTGCCTCATTTTCTTTGTCACCTCTTGAATGTGACACTAGTCCTCCCTTAAGACCAACCACGTGGTCACAAGAACAATAGAGACGATGATGAAAATGTTGGTGTTAATGATATTTGGGGCCATTTACGTTGATAATGAAGACTACTACGCTGATGGTCACTTTTACTGTCTCACGAAAAACTTCGTTTTAATAAAAGTAAAGAGCAAGTGACCCGTACATGGCACTCCTATGCATACATTTCTTAGCACCACATTAGAAATGAATGTGAAGCAATGTATGATGACTGTTGGTAGAAGTCACCTTTGACCACTTGTGGACGTTGCCAAACATTAGAGCACTTTAAAACGAGTTGACTGTGTATTCTAGATCCCGCCTTTTGACTGTGTGTGGTGCAAGGGCTCGACATCGCAATTAAGCCAACGCATCCCCGCAGCGCGAAGACCTCCCAGAGATAAAGTGAGAAAAAAACAGAAAAAAAAGCTGGTGCAAGTGCTGTCAGGGTCTTTGTACACTTCTCCGTCCTTGTCGCATTTGTTGCCTTGTTTCCCAGGGTTATTGAAAGCTACAAAGCCTAGCCGCTTGCCAATGCCGATTGCACAAGGCTCGAGGCTTGCTCGATCAGCTATTTTGATCCCCAAAATTCGTTCAACCTAATTATAATACACGGAGAAAAGAAGAAACAAATTCATTTTTTTACAGGCTGAACTAGACATCGTCGAAAATCGCTGCTTCGCCTCATTCAGAGACGGCAACTTCTTGAACTTGACCACGGAGAGTCATATTACTGTTGCCTGTGTTTTTGTAAATTGATGATAATTGAACTGAAGCAAAACTGCGAGGCTGCCTAGCTGGTTCGAATTCATCTTTTAGCACCTTTGGGCAATACGAACAAGGAGGAAAGGAAAGATCGCACACGGACAAACGCCATACTTAAAAGGAAATGCTGATAACTGTGGGAAGCTCGCAAAAATGAGTCACTTCTCTGGCCATGTTTATGAGCTTATAATAATCAGGAACAGTATCAATTATTTAGACCCGCCATGGTAGTAGTCTATTGGATATGGTGCTTGACTGCTGACCCGCAGGGCACGGGAGCGAACCCCGGCTGTGGCGGCGGCATTTTCGATGGAGGCAGAAATGTTTGAAGCCCGTGTACTTCAATTTAGGTGCACGTTAAAGAACTCCAGGAGGTCAAAACTTCCGAAGCCCTCCACTAAGGGGTCTCTCATACTCATATGGTGGTTTTGGGACGTTAAACTCCAATAAATATTATTAATTATTTGGTGCAAATAAATGGCTCTATAAGTAGTGTTATTTTTCCTTTGGAAAGTATGACATGGCCTAATGTCAACATGTGCAACAAGGGCCTTGCGGTGGACTGGATCCTAAAACGCAGATTGTCCGTTCAAGATGCTTCTCGAGTTAGGCAAATAATTTGAGTTGCGTTTAACAAAAATCCGCTTTTCGCAAAAATTGCACAGCAAGGCGCATGTGTGCCAACATACCGCGCTTTTTGTAGTCTGGCGGCTATATTTGGAGCATGAAACTGATAAGCGGAAACATGCAGCAAAGTGAGGGGAAAGACAAATTTGAAAAATTCACATACTCACCCGCGCACCTATTGTAGCACTTCTTTTCGGTCCAGAATCGGTTGCCATTCCCGCCACAACCTCCATAATTGAACAACTTGCATTCGCTATATTTTGCTTGGAAAAACCAATACGTCACATTCGCTCTGCATGGTCCGCGGTCCGGGAGTTTGGTACAAATTGCAGGTTGTTTGTATGGCCCTTTTCCTTTTTCAGCCTGAGCTGCAAAATTCGACAGAATACGTTAAGAGCACACCGTAGTTCATATTTTTAGCGCGACTTTTACCTAACCCCCACTCTGTAAACCCGGGAAAGGGAATAATTGGACTTGTAAAACATTAGACGTCTACATGTCCAAAGAAGTCGAAACGTAGAAGCCTAGTGATGCATCACCTAAAATGTTTGAGCACAAGAATGATTAACGTACCATACACGTTCGTTACGGCTAGAAACGTAACGAGGATATATATCAGAATCTTCATTAAAAGGCTGCTGCTTGACCGTTCCACACAATGAACGCAAGTGTTCATCTAGCGCAGAATAGTATAGTGTTGAGCAAGAGATATAAAGGCATGGGGTTTCGACTTGCATTGTTCCCGACAATGACCTGGAGGTCCTACATAACATTGCACTGAAAGGATAATCCAGAAATACAAAATGTTAAACCAGGTTTTGTGGCGATTCTTGTTGCGTGTAGGGAGGAAAGTATTTGTAATAAAAGAAAGGAACCAGGAATAAGCCTGGGCAGAATTGGGCCAAGTTATGTCTTTGTTCATATGCTAATAGTCGAGGTTTGTTCGTCGTAGTTCCAGTTAAAAGAACAGCAGCGCGGCGCAATCACATACACCGCGCGTGCTATCATATTTTTCATCCGTTCGATTGCAATTCTTATTTTGGGTGACAAGCTTTGTTCCTGCGGTTGTAGTTAGTCTACACTAGTATATATGTAGTCAGTATAATACAAGTTATAATATATAAAGATAGTAGTGAAATGAATATACGTTCACGCATTTTGAAAGCTGCGATTTTTAATATATGTGAAATAGGCTCCGTACAATGTCAAAGCGCTATGTTCTTTTAAGTATATCTGGCCGAACTTATATTATGCCTGTGGGATTGCAGCCATTATAATCAATGTAGTAACTGCAGTCTCGAACAAATTCCAAGGTTTTCTTGCAGCTTAATTTACAATTTATTGTCTCTATTTGGTTCATCTTGTGAACTAGTGAATCTGTCTCTTTTCAGCTAAGTATTTGGGAGAGAAAAAATATTGGATACAAGAGCAAAACACAGATGTGACCTGCCTGACAAAACCAATTAATGTTCCTTCATTAGAGCACAAAAATTGTTCTTGATTTCCTCCATCGAAGAATTCACAAAAAGGAAGCCGTTGACCCTCCGCTGCATGTATGATGACTTGTTACCGAATACCCTCGACACCATGCACCGTCCCAACACTGCGGCTCCGCAATTTTCAGAAAAAGAACGACACATTCAAGTTCTCATTTTCTCCACGCACTCAGCAGCACTACTGCGTATTTTGTCATGTCGGTCTGGTTTTAGTTCTGGACAGTTTATATTTTGAAGATGCTGTTTGTGCCGCCCTCACGATTAGGACCAGTCACAACAAGAAAAAAACAAGAAGCTTGGACTACCATCTGCAGCTTATTTTTAAAAGCAACTAGGTAAGAAGAATGAAGGAAAACCCGTTCATAATCACTAAAATATGAAGCCACGTGATTCGCACACCATTTTTTGTTAAAAAGGTCGTGAAACATTCCCGAAAATTTTCAGCCAGGATTCTGATCACACACTACGTGTGTATTCAGAATCCTGGCTGTCCATTCAATATTATACCTGGACTCATTTTATCGTCCAGGTTCATTTAATAGCTATAAAAGCAGTTTCGATTCCCCGCTCACGTTCTCCTCAACTGTACAGGTGACGTTACTTTAAGTCAGCCAATGAAAAGTCTCTCTCGTCGAAAAAACATGTTTGCTGAGCCATAGTTGACCGAGGTTAGTAGCATCATACAGTTTCGATTGCGGCGCCGTAAAGCCGTCACGAACGTTGTTTCCACTTTGTTAAGTTGTGCGGCAGTCTGACGACGCACACGGTTGGCGTAGCGAGGACTAAGACATCCAAAACACGCCGTAAAATACAACTTAACGTAACCAGCAAGAAAAACACTGGAACGCTGCGCCGAGCGAGCGAAGGCAACACGTGACGAAGCCCGGATGTACTTGAAAGCGGAACCAAGCAGATCGCTCGCTCTACTTCCACAGTATACATAGCTCAGAGCGCAAAAATTGCTGTGTTAGTTTTTTCTTTCCTAGTTTCCCACAAATCTATAATTTTGGAGCAAAAAGAAAGCTAACGCTCTGTTTATAACTTTTCTTACCATGACGTTTCACTGACGTCACATGTTAGTGCCTATGGCAGCCGGTAGGGCCGCATGGTCGTTTAGGAGCCCGAGAAAACTGCGATTTCAAACTGGCGACATTATTTTTAGACTGGATATTGCGCCGAAATATTTCGGAATCGGCATGTCTAATCTTTATTGAAGCAGGGGAAATTAAAACCGGGTAGCTTAGTTTTCGTTTCACGACCCCTTTAAGGAAGAGTGTGCTTATCTCGTGACTTCACGTTTTAGTGATTATAGCAAGGTTTTCCTTGTTTCTTCTTTCTTCTTACCATCTGCCTTCCTAAAAGAAACTTCAGTTCAGAGTCTGTGCCAGTTCAAGTTAGTTCATCTTGTCATTTGTCGTACTCGTAAGTGCTGCACGAATTACATCATGAACATCAACCAACTAGCTAAGCTTACCATCTTCATATTACATTTTCTTGATGTATTTTTCTAAGTCGCAGCCTTTTTTTTTTAAATTTCTTGCTTGGAGGACTAGTCGGCAGTATGTATAAATAATACAAAAGGCAGACTTTGATCGAAACATGCTATTCCAGACGTTTTGAGCTTTGTGAGCTAAATGTGTACTTTTATGTCATCAAATGACGACTTTGTGATAAGATATATATATTTTTACAGCTATAAGTGGAAACTAAACTGGAAAAATAAGATTCATTTGCTCGAAACTTCTGAAGCTTCTTTCGTGAATGCAAATGTGTCACATTTCGCATGTGAAAGCAGCGCTCAGACGTGGGCAAACAAAACTGCGATGTCATGAAATTGTTAAGAACCAGCTACTGACGTCTATACTGTTTGTCATTGCAGCACAGCAAGGTTTTGCATACCCATGCATCATTTGTGAGAGAGCACTGTGGCACACGTGGAGCTATTTTTTTTCTTGATATTCTTATGTTCACATGAATGTTTCCAATATCCGGCTATAAAAGACCACTTTCGTACCTAGCACTGGCACAGGCGAAGCTGTTTTCTATGTGCATTGTCATATCGCGCTTATGTTCGCTATATGCAATGTCGGTACGACTAAACTAGCACTGCACAGCACTGCACCTTTCATCAGCTCTTTTCAGGCAGCTGCAAAATGTCATCGCAGTTACAATACCATGAATATCAGCTGGAGCTTTGTGTGGCAAACATATATGTATTGCGTCAATTCAGGATTGCTACATTACTATATCGTTTTTGTAGGAGCATTCATTTTGCCACTTTTACGTTCGGTATTACAAGAATAAATCTGCCTGGCTTATTTTTCTTAACAACATGTCGATATTTCGCTACTCTGTTCCGAAAGCGCACAGTTATGTGACGAGTCGTTTTTTGAAGCTACATGCTTCCAAACTCCACCTCTAGTAGAAGACGCTTTTTTATTTTTTATTTATTTATTTCAGTACCCTCAGGGCCCGAGGGCCTTACAGAGGGGAGGGGGGTTACATTCGTAGTACAACATGTTTTAAAAGAAACGGGAAAAGAAAAACTTGGGTGGTTACATAAAAATTATGAAGAAAATTGACAATAAACAGCGCACAGTCCAAAAACAACAAGAACATTGATTAAAAAAATACAAAGCGTAAAAAAGGTACTTTACGGCAAAGACACAAAAAATAGCACTCAAAGCACCAGCATGTGAAGATATTGGCGCAAACAAAAGAGGAAAACTAAAAGGACGCTCAAAAAAGGTAAAGGAATACAATAGTACAAAAATAATAGCTTCAAAACGATAGCAGGTTAGTTAAGGCAGCCTTGAACTTAGTATTATGATTAATCTCGACTACCGATCGGGGAAGGTGATTCCAACTTGCTGTAGTACGGGGGATGAATGAATTGAAGAAATGGTTGGTGCGGCATGAGGGAATACCAACCTTATGACGACGGTCGATGCGGGCAGATACGTACGAAGCAGGTGTTATCAATTTATTCTTGAGGATGGGATTGCCATAATATATCTTGTGGAACAGGCAGAGGCGAAACATTTTTCTACGTTCTGATAGCAGAGGCAATGACAAGCTTGTTTTCATGGAAGTGACACTGGAGGTGCGATGATAGTTAGAAAGGATGAAACGAGCAGCCCGACTCTGGACAGATTCGAGCTGAGAGATGAGTGATTCTTGGCTGGGGTCCCATACAGATGCAGCATATTCCAGTTTGGAGCGAACTAAAGATTTATAAAAAGAAGACGCTTGTCACTTGTGATCGGAAGCTATCAAAGGAAAAAGTCACTATGTCAAAAGAAGAAATGTCTCCTGCGTAAGAACGTTTCCAACTGCGAAAGCTGTTATCACATCACAACAACAGCCGATTTTGGTGCTGTAGTTGTCGGCTGCTGCCGCTGCCGCTGGCACCAGTGTCCGTGAGCGTTATCGCGCACGATGAGAAAAACAATCCCGTGATGGGATTGTTTGGAGGAAGCACTGTGAGCACCAAGGCAGTTTGGGCACTTCAGCGTAGTTGCACTACAGTTGTCTTCTGAGTGAGGTTAGGCGCATCGGGGGCACACTGCGGAATTTCTGCCAACGCCTTTCACATGGCCAATCTTCTGGCAGTTGAAACATTGCATAGGCCTTGGTATAAAAGGACGAACTTGGTGACAGAAATGGCAGACCTTCACGTAAGAGGGAAGACAGTCACCCTTGAACGTTACACGCACACATCGTGTGTTACCTAGGCGACCTACATGGACAATGACGTTGTTTTCACTCGCCGGTTTTATAAGCACTGGAAGGTCTTCATTGATGATTTCCGTGTCGGTGTCAATAAATGACTCCTGATACGGTGGTGCCATCCGCTGGAATGATGGACCGGACTTTGATGTTCCCCAGCTGCGTGACATGCTGCAGTGTGCTCAGCGCACTCGGGTTCATCACATCGATTGCCAAAATGTTTTTCCTCGTGTTTAGCTTGAAGTCCTTAATCTCGTTAGGCCCTGGGTTTTCAAGGTAAAAGGACAATGCTTGCCTGTTGAGAACACGCAGGTTATCGGTAGCGTTCTCTGGCACAAACAGGATGGAATGGGGCCACCGCTGAACCACAGTTTTCACAGTGGTTGTACTTGACTCCGACGATGCGTTCATGGTTCTTCGTTTGGCCTTGCGGTACAGCACAGGTTGAAAGCCGTCTTCCGAAGACTCGTCGCCTGATGCGGAGTACAGCTCGGTGTCTTCGCTCTCGCTTGATGTGTTAGCACGCTTCCTCGAGGCAATTCCTGCGGTTGAACCGGAACCGGACGGAACTTCTTCATGTTGCACATCCATCACCGTGATTTAGGGGCGGCAGACCCCACAATGGCAGTTTGTAGACCAGAAAACGGTAGAGACGGGCAAGATGTGTTTCCCAAGAGAAGCACTTCGTCTTCCTCCCCCTCGGTATTAACAAATAATATATTAAGCATAAGGCCCTAATTAGCAGGCTATTAACTACTAAGTCATAATTGTCATGACTTTCGTGGCCCTAATTATCATGTTTTTAATTAGCACGTGTTTAATTAGCAAGATCCTAGTTAGGAAGGCTGCACTAGCAACTAACGTTAACAATGAAGGTCCTAACAGCCAGTGAGTCAAGAACTTTATTGAAAGGTCCTCAAGGTCTTAAGCCGCCGGAGGTTCCACGAAGGACACCCTAGCAGCCGCTAACCTAGGCGACACCCAAGTCGGGGCGGGATCATTGTGGCGTTCCGCCAGTGTTTGGGCCCTATGGACTTTCTTTAGTTGGTGGTGGGGCTAGGAGCTCCTGAGTGCCTCTTCCCTGTCGGACTCGCTGGTGAGTGGTCCCTGAGGTAACACATTGTCAGAGCATGTGCGAGAGTGAACAATAAAGTTCTGCGCACTCTGGACACTGTGGAGTGATGTCCGAGTTGTAATGGCTGAGTCGGCCTCGTGATGGGTATGACCTCGTTTGTAGCACGCGAAAGACTACCGCTTGCGCATGTTCAAGCTCATTGTTTTGTAAGCATAGGCGTGCGCACGGGGGGGGGGGGGGCGAGGCAGAGGGGGCGAGAGGGGGAGGCGCAAAGCCAGCCCCATACATTGACATAATAGGGAGGGGGGCCAAGAGGAGGGGGGCGCAAAGTCACTCCTATACATTGACATGATAGGGAAGGGGGGGGTGCTGCGACGAATCTTCGATCCCCCCTGAAGGGGAACCCTGCGCACGCCTATAGTTGTAATGTTACTGTATTCTGTCGTTACGATAGTGAGATGTGATTACGTAGAAGGTGAGTAAGGGGTCGTTGACTGTATGTCTTGCCCCAGCTCTTCGGTGGCTGATTGATCGTCGTGGCGGGTGAGTTCTCGCGCTCGGTCATGGGCCGTTTCGTTGAGGTTGGGTTGTTGTGAGTGAACGTCTTGGCCCATGTGGGCAAGGAACCAGGAGCGGTAGGGTGAGCCCGTGTGCTTGCGTGTTTGAAAAATGGGGGCTGCTTCACGCGCGATATTCCCGGTTTCGTAAGCCCGGATGGCGGCGCGGGAAACAAGGTGAAAAAATTAACGCAGCTTCGCACTAGTGGTGCCAAGCCTGAAGGAACTGCGGAGCTGGGCAGCCTTCTTTGTTTCTCTTCGGTTTTATCTTTCATTCCTCCCCTCTTTCTCTCTTGTTCTCTTTGCCAGTTTTTTTTTATATTTTTTATCTCTATTTCTATTTTTCTTCTCACTTTTTTCCTTTCTTTTTCTCCCTTTTTATTTTTCGCTTGCTTCCTCTTTTTCAATTTTTATACGTGGTTCTGCCTGCGTTAAGCCAAGCCACGACAATATACGGCAGCATACGACAGCCCGGGCCCCTGAAGTGTTCCGCACATATTATTATCATCAAGGCACTCGAAGAAGAAAAGGAAAAAGAGTTCCCTTTGGCGCGAGCACGCGCTCAATTTGCTACAGTCGACTATGCTATATGTGATTTTGCCGGCGTTAATATCACCATCAGGGGCGTAGCCAGAAATTTTTTTCGGGGGGGGGGGCGCAGCCTTGATTTCGGGAGGGGCACCTCCTTGAAATGGTCATTTTTTTGCTCTGTATGCCATGGCGAAAAAAAATTTCGGAGGGGGGGGGGGGCACGTGCCCGGTGTGCCACCCCCTGGCTACGCCACTGATCACCATCAAGGCGCTCGAAGAGCAAGAGCAAGAAAGCTTCTCTTTGACGTGACCGAGTGCTTAGTATGCTGCAGATGGCTATACTATATGAGGTTTTGACTGCGTTACGCCAAGCGGCGACGACAGCATACCACTGCCTGAACCCCTAAAGTGCTCCGCACTTAAAATAGGACGAGGAAAGCATGCGCCTGCCGAGCAAGGCACTAGAAGATGATTATAGTTTTTGTTCACTCAGCAAGACCTAACGTCGAGCTCAAACGGCTCTCCTCTTATTGGTTGGAAATAAACGCAGAATGTATTCTCAAGGTTCTTGTTTTGACATAGGTTATGTTACACCAGCAAACTATTGACAATATTTCTTGGTTCCGTGTAGTATAACACAGCATGCCATTGTGAACTTGAATGCTACGTACGTTGTCACACAACGAGACGTGGCACCATTTTATGGATGCTGATGAAGTAGATAAAAGGCTTACCTGTAATTTCGCCAAGATGTCTAATTTTACCAAGATGTCTTTACGTACCCTGCACAATGCTTACGTAGATGACCATAACCAGAAAACAGCTGTGAGCCTTCGTTATCATACTGAACTGGGATCTCTACAAGGGGCTGTGCGGTAGAACGCTGATTCTGGAATGATTACAACCTGCTTTTCTATGTACCTTCGTTCAGGTAACCACCCTGTATTTCGAAAAAAAAATTTGTTGATATGTCACAAACACAATCGAATATTTGAAATGGATTATGTTTGCCGGGCTTGGCACTTTCGCTCACTGTATTTTCCTACAATATTAATGAGACAATGATGTGAAAGTGTGAAGAACGACATGAAATTTCCTTGTTTACCAAGGAACTACATTTGCGTCATTGTTTTTCTTGTGGTGTCACTTCGAAGAAATGCTGCGCCGCACAGTCGCAGATACAGCGCAGGAAACATATTATGTCTGCTTCGTCGGTTGCTATAAACACCGAAACATAGCTGCGGAAACAATTGGTAATTGTACAGTATGTGAATATCGCATATACGTGAAGCTAGAAGTTATATGCATTCACTAGCGTACATTCCGAAGTACACTAATGTTGTGGTAGCATGGTTTGACGTGGTTGCATTAACTTTTGTTCTGGTATAGAACATAATGGCGCGACGACAATGTACGGTCACTATAGTGACATTAATGTACCCGTGCGGCATTGCAGTAAACAAGCCTTTTGAAGTTATTTTCATTTTCCCTTTGCCTCTTTTTCTTTAATTTAAGTCTACGAAAATTCGCATGGTATTTTGTGCATTTGGTAAAGATGACTCGAAGTCGAAAGTCCTCTTCTTCTACTTTTCCTTCTGGTTTGCAGTCCAGTTCATCTGATCCATGAAGCCTGCTCTTAAGGCTTTCCGCAGCTAAGGTGGTTTTCCACTTCCTTTAGAATCGGAGGCATCGCAGCTTTTCTCAACTTACGCGATTCTGCATCACTGCCGTTTTAAATCGGCCCACATTTGAAGAATTGACTTGGGCGTGTGATGACTACATCGCGTGATGTTACGTGATGTGACGCCACTGTGACATTGTGACACCCCAGATTTTGGGCGACTTGTGGCGGCTTGATGACTCATCGCATGACCATGTTTTTGAATTATTCGTGCTGACACCGACGCTACTGACGATGGTTAGTCTTCGTGTTTCATGAGGCATCCAAGACTCGCTTTAAGAACAACGCCGTTGCTGGTTTTTCCAAAGAAAAAATGGTCCCTCTACTCATCCGTTCCCTTCGTGTAAGAACTTCTTGCAATCCCACAAGTGAGAATTTCGGACACGTTTTTCAGACTGATAGCCTTTATTGGTCATTCTAAAGTTTTGAAACTAGCCCGCTGTGCAATCCGAAACTGCTGCTGCAAATGAGCCACTCAGAAGAGTCGTGTTGCGAAAATACTCCACGCTTATGAAACACGGCGCAGATAAGCAGAACTTTTGCATATTAATAATTTTTCCATTCTTACTGCAGCTTTCTACTTCTGACCTGTAATTTTCTTTACGAAATCAGCTGGCGAGGCCAGTTGCGAAATTTCCCCGTCGTTGTTCGGTTGCTCCAGTGTCGTCCTCTCGACAGAATTTTTCTTTGCACCATCTTACACACCTCTTCAGACTTCCTGTCTACAGGGAAAGAGATCAAAGAAAGTTTATTGTGAGCAAACATAGGAAAAGAGGAATCAATACGTTTTGTACGGGTATATATGGTTTAGCTTACTTCCTTCATGGCATAATATACTTTAAACTTAGGTGAATACATTCATATCATCAGGTGCCTTTTCTGGCAAAAACGTACTGCGCGAATACTGCAGCCCCTTCTCTTAGCAACAGTAAGTTACAAATTTCGAATAAGAGTATAGATTCACTGAATAAAGACAATGCAGACGCTTTCCTCATATGTATATATATAGAAAACACAAAGGATGACAAAGGTTTGGCCACGTGCATTCACAATATAACCGCAACACAGGCCCGTAGCCAGGGGGGGAGAGGCTAGGGCCCCCCCCCCCCCCACCGAAATTCGGACTGAGGGGGTGTTTTAACGAGAAAAAATAACGAAAATAGGGAGTTTTCAAGGTTTTCAACAGGTGTGCGCCCCCCCGAAAAAAAATTTCTGGCTACGGGCCTGCCGCAACACCACACACGTGAGTACTGTGTTTTCTTTCGAGCTTTTAGCTCAAAACTTTTAGTTCTTTTAGTGCACTATATCCAGTTGAAAGTAGCGTAACATTCTCCTAAATTCGCCGTCTTTTAGGTCTTTTCATTATCGCCTAATCAGGCCCAGATTCCGTATGAAAGATCTGTTTGCGTTAGTTATTCATATACTTAGTTACCCCATGCGTGCCACCGCCTCTAATAAAAAGAAACTAAGTCCTGTGGGAAAACCCAGTGGCGCTGTCCCGGTGCCATACATGATTATAGGACAAACGTGATGCTTTATCCATGTTTATCCACTTTATCCATGTTTCTTGCGATCAAAAACTGCGCCCCGTGTGTCTAATTGTGTCTCTTCTTGTGTCCGTGTCTCAGTCGCGCAGCTTCACGCGTTGTAACGGCAAACCAACAGGCCCAAATCACAACCTTTGTGGTGCCAAGTACTGGTACACTGGCACACTGCATTAAGCACGCTGGACGCTGGCGCGCGACACACTTGGACATCCGTTACGTGCCAAAATGGGGCTTTTCAATCGCGGATGAGTTTTTTAGTCATGCCTTGATCGTAACTATGGCTAAAACGCGAGCGCTCTGATAAAAAAAAAAGAAATGCCGCAAAAAGAAATAATAAAGAAAGTGACCGAGCGGAAATGTAACCCACTACCTCAACGTACATTACATTCTGATGATTACACGTCATTGCTACACCCCACTTGAAAGATGACCCTTGAGTTCTTTTTTTCCATCATGTTATACCTATTTCCTGGGCGGCACTGGTCACTCTGCACTGTGTGTCTAAGTGGCCTCCAGCACGCTGTTATACGCTGTGACACACCGTAAAGCGTTTCCAGTGCCACCCAGCGCACTGAAAGGCACTGGGAGGCACTAGAAGCGCTGTTTTTAGGATAGGGAGGGAGCCTAGATAAGTTGTATTTAGTAGATCTGGATAGGGTTGGTACGCCCATGGTGTCACCAGAAACCATCAGCCACACGACATTGACCAAAAAGGGCATCAACAGTACGAGTATTGTTGCGACTCTACTGCCCCATGATATACTAACCCCTCAGATGCGTTATATTCCATCGAACTGCACTGGCGTTCACGTATAATATGTCGGCCATTTTATTCCTATGGCTGCATGCCTCTATGGCAGGGGTCTCAAACTCGCTTCAGCTGCCGGGCCGCAGTTACTAAATTTAGCTCCGCAAAGGGCCGGGAGAGTGAAGAGGTGAGAAGGGGGGGGGGGGGGGTTAGCTTGAACGAAGTGCCGATTAACGTTCCCATTTCGAAGGAAGCATTTCCTATATCTATATGTAGCTCATTTTCGAAAGGGATTTGGTGTCGGCAGAAACATGTGGATACCAATCTCCACAATGACTAAAATCTGGACGCCGATCATGAAGTATTCAGTTTTTGTTCCGCGGTTATATTTCAACGCAAGGAGACCGCAATGGGTACCTTGCGGAAAAAGAAATGCTTAAGACCAGTCACGTCTGTGTATAGCATACCAGAACAAAGCGTTATTAGTCATGATGGGGGGAGTAAATAATGGAGCACAATTTAGCAATGTCACAAACAGCCTCAATTTCATAAAAATATGTGCGGGCCGCAGGCCGCAAGCGAAGGCTCGGCGGGCCGCATGCGGCCCGCGGGCCGCGTGTTTGAGACCCCTGCTCTATGGTGTAAGAGTATCGAATGAGATTGCAAGGCTGAATGCAACATAAAAATGATGAATTTACCTGTGCATCTGTTCATGCATTGAACACACGATTCGAACGCGTTGTTTCCTTTCCTTCCGCAGCGACCATGACGATAAGGCAGACATATTCTTCTATGGGGATGAAAATACCATTGTTGATCTCGGCTGTTACAAGGCGTGAGCTGTGGCTGAGCCCCACAGAAGCGCTGGGGTGTGCTTCCCGCTAAAGAAAACATTCAGAACATTCAGCACACGTCAAATGTCATAATTTTGTGGATGTGAAGGAATGTTTATGAAAGAAAACCTACTGCTGCCATTGGAGCCGCACTACAGTCGTGCTTCAATAGAATCGAATTCAATAGCAGCAAGGAATTTATCTCAGTAAATATAATAATTCGAAGACCTAATTAAAGCTCTGGTGTAAAAGCTCTTTATCCCGACGAGCCTTAACAAAAGTGCAGGCGATGCTTTAATGAACAGTCTTGCAGGCATTCACGTTCAGAGAAACCTTTTTCTTCAGTGTACGCTCAACATCAGCATAATATATACTCCTATTAGGTGAATTTAGGGGATAGCATTAAATAGCGCATTTCGCGGAAATTCCGGTGTCGGTGACGGCGTCGTTGACTGGGAGAGAAAGATCAGCGTTGACCCTTATTAAAAAAATCGAGCTTGATGCAAATAAATAAATAATAATAATACACAGTCATTCCACAGAGCACAGAAACGGGACACAGATGAGACCACACAACACAGGTTTCATCGGTGTCCCGTTCTGCACTGTTTGGAATAACTATGTCTAGTACCAACAAGTCCACTTAATCACTATTTTGAAATAATAAGAAACCTCGCTTGGACTGGGAATCCCTCCCAGGCCTTCTGTGTGGCAAGCAGGTGTTCTTTCACTAAGCCATTGCATTGCTTGGAACTACTTCCGAAAAAATAAACGCTATACGACTGTCATGTAGTACGAGATGTCCCCTTAGCCCATGTAATATTGCGTGGTAGAAGCGGAGAATCGCTCCAGGTGTCGATACTTGCATTACACAACGAATGGAGAGCTCACAGAACCACAAGTTACAAAGCGCTCAGACATATTAAAAAATAATAAACAGCAAGAACATCAGCAAAGAGAGCAGCATCATAGGTTGTCGCGTTGTCTTACGGGCGCATAGTAGATACTTCACTGATTCGTCGAAGAAAGAATTACGGCTTAGTGGGCACTTCACAGCTGTACTCGCAGTAGGCATTCTAGGATAGTGTTAAGTGGCCAATGTTGCCCGCACAGATGCCCTTTTCCTTGCGACATGGTTGAGATCTCCATCGAGAAGCCAAGCCAGACTAGCAATTCAGAAGGCTATGCGAACGGGTCCTTTTTGCGCATTCGCGTTCTGTTTTTGAGACGAAGCTCAAGAGTCCTCCAACTCAATTAATACCACAAATAACGCATGTTATTGCCAAGCACTTGATGTTGAAGTGCACAAAAGAAGAAGGTTTCTTTACTTACAAAACGTACATCCTTGTGGAAACCGTGCAGCTGCTTTTGATTTCGATCAAGTAATTTCAGTGTGACCGGAAATTCACTGAACATGCAGATAAACAAATGGAAGATAACGAGTAGAGGAAGGGGGAAGTATGGTAAAAAACATTTGGTTATCTCCTCTACGGTGGTGGAGAGAGGGCAGGGAGAAGGGAGAGAGAATGAAGGATAGAGGAAATGAAATAGGAAAATGGTAAACGTGGGCTTGCACGCAGGCAGCACATCGCAAGCAAAGTTACTCACGCAAGCTGGTCGATTAGTAATGAATGTCCAAATAAAAAAAACTAAGTGATCTGAATTGGGAATGCGTACTTACGGAGGCACATCTGCTGACACCTTATTTCTGAGGAAAACTTGTTCTCATTTCCGCCGCAGCCACCATAGAGGAATATTTTGCAGTAGTTTCTCGTATAATCGAAATACCAAGCGACGACGTAATTACGGCAGGTTCCAGTGGCACGTGGCTCCATGCAATAGCTTGGCCTTTTTTGTATGAAACGCTAAAGTAATACGGGAAGTGGTGTTACACTTTTATTTTTTATTGTTTTATATGTTCTTTAACACAAGGTACACTGTAAACGCGAACTAGCCGAATTGGGCGTTTTAAGGGCTTAATGCTACCTTCATTTGGGACCGTACTCCCTTAGGGAGTATTAAGATCGGTGTAATAAAGTTCTGCGTCCTCAATTTTACTTCCTTGAGAAATTATGGGGAGATAAAAGGTGGAAGAAAGGAGGTAAATTCACGATCTGACGCCATTTTGTCAAATGGAGTTCAAGAACAGAAAACTCCTATTTCACTTTCTCGGGCATATCTTCCCTTTATTTTATCCGAAGCTGTAGTGCCTTCAGTGCTGGCGGGCATGTATGCAACGGCGCGGGCGAAAGAAGTGTTTCTCAAAGTGCTAAATAAATTCATGAACGTGCTAATCAACGATTTCTTCGTCTCGTCGACTGATGCACATTGTTGTACGGAATGCACACTACCACTGGGCTCGGGTTCACGAGGCATTTCGACCACAGAATAACTTCGCTTATGTTGTTTTACCATCAAATCGAAGTTAAACTAAAAGTAGGAGCGTGTACACCCTCGATGTGGCCTATCGGCACAGCATGCACAGTCAGTATACCCTTTTGGATGACGAATTGGGCACAGGCGGTGTGCCTCAACGCACGGAATAAGATCCGGTGTTCAAAAATCCCGGCGCAAAAAAAAAAAAAAGAAAAACAAGAGAAACAAAAGAAAAAAAATGCCCCCACCTCCCCGAAGGGAATCGTGAGCAAATGCGAATGCATTTCGCGCGCGCTTCACTCCATTTATATATGGTGGTTGTGGTTCGAAGAAGGAAAAAGGCGGCTAATTTCTGCAGCCCGGTCGGGAGCACGGCGCAGCGCCTGTTTTTTTTTTGCTTTTGTTCTGTTTTTTCTTCTTTTTTTATTTACTTTTTTCTTCTTTTTTGTTCTTTTTTCCTTTTTTTCTAATTTTTAAATTTTTTTTCATATATAGCTCCGCCGAGCTCCCGCGATGCGAGCGCCCCTCACGCACTTGAAATGCATTCGCATTTAAAACTGGAGATGCGTAAAGCACGCAGCGATGGAGCGGTGTTTCCTACTGGAACATGCCAATCGCTGCTAATGGGCTATGAGAGACAGAAGACTCCGACTGGACACAGAGACCCGCAGTCGGCTTTTTAGTTAACGCGCACGCTGCGAATTTTTATTGTTCAACAACGCACAGGAGAAATCTCCCACCGGCACCACCTTGGAGGTCAAGATCCATTGCCATATATACGGGATGGACAGTGAACGGTTGTGCAGCGCGAGCAGTCTGTTTTTCAACCAAGAAACTCGCTAGCAGACGCTGCCTGCGTCGGCGTCGCGAGGCGAGAGAGGGGGTAGCGTAGGAGAGGAGAGAGAGGGGGGGACGCGCATGCGCAGTGGGGGTGTGGACGCTGTGGGCAGGGGATGCCTAGAGGAGGGAGGGGGGGGAGCGTATTAGAGGAGAGAGAGGGGGGACGCGCATGCGCAGTGGGAGTGCGGGGAGGGATGCCTAGAGGAGAGAGAGGGGGGAGCGTAGGAGGGGAGAGAGGAGGGGAGGCGCATGCGCAGTGAGGGTGCGGTTGCCGCGGGGAGGGATGCCTAGAGGAGAGAGGGGGGGAGAAAGGAGGTTTTTTATTTATATTTTTTTAAAGGGCTTGCGCGTGCGCAGTATGGGTGGTCACGCCGCCCACCACCACCACCGGATAAGATGCTTCACATCTAACACCTGCCGGCGCTTACCTCCTCAACCTGTCCTCCTCCTCCTCCGCGGACAACGCTGGACAACGCTGGACAACGCCGGACAACGCCGACAACGCCGGATGCCTGACATAGCCCGACTATGAAATGCATTCGCATTTAAAAACGCGACTCTCCTCAAGCGGCTGCTCTGAAAGGGACGAAGCGGAAAAAAAATGCCCTTGACCTTCGAAGGGCGGCGATAAGAGAGGAACCATCGCACGCATGCTCGCGCGGAGGGGAAAAAAGAAAGCAAAAAGAAAGAAACGCGGGAAGAGAGCCGCGAGAAACGCGAGAAGTTCCGAAATGACAGCGAATACTACCGCAGGCTGGCCCCAGCGGCGTGCGTGAGTGATAGCGAAGCGAAGCCGTCATGGGATAACGTCGGTTTTGTGAAGGACGCCTTTCAACTACCCTGCTATGCGTCGATCATGTGTGCACATTTCATGCCGGCAGCCTCACTGTGTTCTCGTCGCGGGACGTGAAATGTGTGGTTTGACGACAGTGCAACATGCACTGCGTGTGCAATGGTGTGGCAATGGCCCGGTGACTCAAGCGAGCAGCAGCTGATGGGCGCGCCGCGTTCGCGGCACATTCAGGAACACAAATGGTACGTAATACTTATGTTTCCTCTGTTTGCGCGACCTTGTCGCTTGGGCAGCAGTAGGTGCTGTTCTGCATATTGCGTCGCGTCAAGAGTGCAATGAAAAGCGAAAAAAGAAAGGCCATTAAGCTCGCATAACATCGCGATGTGTGATACGTGTTTCGAATTGGCTGACCGCTTGGCGTGGCCAGGCAATTCAAGCGAGTGCGCCTTAAAACTGAATGTTTGTACGACATAATTTCCTTGCTTGCGATAAAGCATGAATGAAGCAGTGCTTCCAGGGAGTATACACTGAAGCAACAAAAAAAAAAAGACAGCTGTTATCACGCTGTCATGTGGTAAAACGTGCATTAAGGCCAGGTTTGTTTTCTATTTATTCTGTTGTCATGCGCAGATTATGAGCAAGTAAGAATACTTTTTGACGACAATTTTGCCTTGGGCACTTTGTCCGTCTCCTACACAAAAAATTAAATTGCATATCAAGGCGCATTGACATCATGAACTTGTATACATTTAGCTAGAAAGAATAAGTCATGTTAATGACACATTATGATGACCATATGATGTGTAAGACATGTGCTTAGTTACAGTGTGTTTGCTGAAGCACATGCATTTTATGGTATGGTCACTTCATTAGTCACATATCAGCACTAGAACTTGCCAAGGTTACATGTGCATATTTATGGAATTTAGGAGATGTGTCACTTGTGCAAGGCTAATTTAATCACATTGATATAAGTCAGTTGAATCTGTTGAACCTCGTTGTTGAATCACCTTGTTCCTTCCCTCTGGTTATTTTGTTTTACTTTTTGTTGCCATAGTGTTTATGATCAGCACACAGTATTCTGACTGTTGACACAATTTCTGACAAGGTAAACAGGCTGGTACTTTGTCCACGTCTTCTATTGTCGTCATTAAAAGGGCACTGTTTAATTTTGCCATGAATCAATACCAAGTCGCCCAATCTTCAGTCCTAAACAGAACAGCTGTGGTTGATGAAGAAGCTAGTGTTGCATGTGTTGTAAGTGATAACTGTTGGTGCGTAACGTCCCAAAACCACCATACGATTATGAGAGACGCCTTAGTGGAGGACTTCGGAAAGTTAGACCGCCTGGGGGCTCTTTAACACGCACCTAAAGCTAAGTACGTGGGCCTCAAGCAGTTACGCCTTCATTGAAATCCGTTTAACTCCAAGGTTAATCATACTAAAATTTGCACCGCACCCCTTTACACTATAATGCTAACTTCACTGACAGCTAAAACTACTTGAATGATGGTACACAGGACAAAAGTACACTTCTGGTGCTGTTTCGCATTTCATTGCAGTTGTGTACTCTTTGCCCTCTGTACTTTAAGTGAAAAGTTCACAAGAAACTACTTAGCAGCATCTCACTATTGCATTTGTTTTGTGTTCTGTTTAAAGGTCTGCAATAGTATAGTCAAGTGTGAGTCTTTGCCAAGACATTCATATTTCTGGATATGAAAGCTTAATGGACTTCTTTTCTATTATTTTCAGGAAGACATTTCTGGCAAAGCTGCAAGACTTGCTCACCCACTTGTTTGTGTACAAGACACTGTATTTTGGGAACACTCCCCTGTGCCTCACTCTACACTAAAGAGGACCTGAAGTGTAATGCAAACCACAGAAAGATATACACACTTAGTGCGAAAAAATTACAAAAATAAAGAACCATGCGCTCACAGAATGAGTATGAACGTGACTAAAAACGCAATACACGTTGCTAATACTGTGTTGTCCTGTTCCCTTCATTTCTATTTCTATGTGTGTTGCTGTTTTGTTTTCACACTTTAACTATGAACTCAATTCCTGACTGCTTTACAGGCTCTATAGATTCGTGGTCAAATTCTATTCAACCACATCCAATATGCCAAGCCACCAGCCACTACTTGTAGGAAATTTTTAATTTTAGGCATGTGATTGCCTAATTTCAAGTTGACTTTGCAGCCATGGTAGTGGTATTAACTTTCAATGTGGTAATTATGCACATGCCATGAAGTGAGGAATTAAAGATGAACTTTTTAGGTTGCAGATGACAGTGGCTCGCATGGGAATATTGTAAACATAGCTGTAGTAATTATGTATAATAGAAGTATTGGTATATTGCAGTTATGTGATAATGGCGACAAATTCCCAAGTATATTTCTAGAACACTGCGTTCATATTCAGATATTTGTGAGTAAGTATGTGCAGCCATATATGAATGCAATGTTGTCATTTTGCTGGCATGGCTGAACGCCTTTACAAATTGTGGTAAGTGGATCTCAATCAACACCACAGGTCTATTTTGGACTTTTCTGCAGAAAACCGAACTGTATGATGATGTATGACATGTTTTGATGCTATAGGGCAAACTAATTCAATTAAATCTACAACATGCCTCCCTGCATGGTTGCATATTTCTTAAAAGTAATGCTAGCCTTATTGTACTAACTTAGTTGCCTTATGTGCAGGCTGACACCAAGTTCCTTGTAGATCCCATTTCTCTGGATTGTGTTTACATACTAGCACTGTGAAGTGCACATGTCAGTGTGCATTATGATGAGATTTGCCACACTACTTTCATGTTGCTTTACTGTTGTGAATTATATATAGTCATAGCTCGGCACACTCACTCATGAGTGCACTCAACTCACACTCACTCACTCTCATTTGAACGTGGTGAGTTGAGTATGAGTGAGTACTCATGAGTGTGAGTGGACGTGAATGTGAACGTGAGTGAGCACTCATGAGTATGAGTAGGCGTGAGTATGAACGCGAGTGAGCACTGATGTGTAAGTGGGCGTGAGTGTGAACGTGAGTGAGCGTGCACTCATGAGTGTGAGTGGACGTGAGTGCGTGCGTGAGTACTCATGAGAGTGAGTGGACGTGAGTGTGACGTGAGTGAGAACTCAGGGTGACTACGCGTGAGCATGAACGTGTGTACTCATGAGTGTGAATAGTATAAACGTGAATAGTCGTGAGTATGAACGTGTGTGAACTCATGAGCGTGAGTAGGTATGCCGCACAGAGAAACACGGCCACCATAGCTCGGCACACTCACTCATGAGTGCACTCAACTCACACTCACTCACACTGATTTGAACGTGGTGAGTTGAGTATGAGTGAGTACTCATGAGTGTGAGCGGACGTGAGTGTGAACATGAGTGAGCGCCTAAGAGTGTGAGTAGGCGTGAGTATGAACGTAAGTGAGTGCCTACGAGCGGGAGTAGTCGTGAGTGTGAACGTGAGTGAGTACTCATTAGTGTGAGTGGAGGTGAGTGTGAATGTGAGTGAGTACTCGTGAGCATGAGTGGACGTGAGTGTGAACGTGAGTGAGTGCGAAGGCTGACAAAATTGTGGTGAGTGAGTACTCCCTTAAAGTGCCGACCTATGTATATAGTGCTTGGGGTGTACTGTATACGTTCTTAGTGTTTTGTATTGGGTGTAGGTTTTGTGCAAGAAGATGGAAATATACATATGCTTACACTGACATGAGAACTGCTACTGTTTTGATTCCAATAAAATATTGCGAACACTGTTTTTCTTATCATTCTTATCACAGATGTTTCGTTGAAGAAGACGGCAATACTACATTTTTTTATTCTTGCTACATCATTTGTGCAAGAGGGGTGCCACATACACATGGACTTTCACAAGAGCGAAGTGCATGTGCATCAACTTTTTTATTTAACGGGAGACCTGTCACCGCTAATTTGTGGTGGTTGTACTTGACATTGGGGCATGCTTATGCATTTGCTTTAATGCATTTGTGTGATGTTTAACAATGAAAGTTAATTAGTAAGATTGTAGGTAGTCGTAGTAAGATTGTAGGTAGTAAGATTGTAGGCGAGGGCGTTGTCTCTTTGTTCTCTCTTCTTTTTTTTTTTTATTAAATGTATATAAGGAGAGGTTGGTGCCAATGCGTTCATTACAGTAGCAAGATTGTAGGTTGTCTCCGAGTGTGAAAGCGACTAAATACTGAATTTGTGTTAGAGAATCACTGTGTGCCCCGCGAAAGTGCGAGTTGCGAATAAGTGCTAATTGTGGATGTAGATTATCGTTCAGCTAATCCGAAGGCGCTGCTGCACCTCCGTTTGGCTCGTGAGAGTACGCGCGCAATAAATGCACTTAGTGTAGGCGCGTTACAATGTCCTTGTAACTCAGGCATCTGCATAGGCGTGCACACGGGGAGGGTGGGGGGAGAGTCTGCCCCGTGCACTGACTTAATAGGGAGGGTGGGCGCAGCGACGAGCCTTCGACCCCCTCCCCCCCTTCCACCTGAAGAGGCACCCTGCGCACGCTTGTGGGCATCTGCGTGAGTAACTTTTATATGCTATGGGAGTCGTAGCGGTGAGCGCGCCGGTGGATGACGAGAACGATGTACACAGGCACGCTCGCGGCTCGCGCTTAGGGGCCGCTGACAGTGTTTTGAAATGATAAAGATGTGTTGCTCAGTGTTTCGTCCTCGTCTCTGAGGGCGTCCGTGCGGCGGGAGGCACACACCCCATCAATGAAAACAGAGGCGGTCATACAGCTCAGAACACGCCGCTGCCATGGGACGCGTGCAGCTCGCGGCAGAAACAACGAAAATAGCTCCACATCATACGCCCATGGAATGCACATATCTTCGGCCATCTGAGGATACCTTTTGTCACGCTGGTATCCACGAATTTCGGGCGAGTGAAACAGTGTCGAAGTACTCAAGAGGGCACACGTTTACAATTTTTCTAGCGGCACGACACGACGAACCGAATAGTTCGAAGCTGAAAATGTTTACCTTGGCCTTCGTGACGCGCCTGAGTTTATGTACTGGCCTTGCGAAAGCGCTAACACATGCCGATGCTACGAGAACAAAAGTTCGAGGTGTCGCCAACGGGTTAGTAGCCGCTTCTTAGATATATACCCCCGTGAAAAACTGCTCAAGCTAGTGGTGGCGCTGTGGTGTAATGGATATGATGTTCGCTTTCAGTGCGTGTGGTCGCGAGTTCGATTCCTGTGTCGTGCGTGCTTGTATGCATATGTCATGTATGTGCATGAATACATTAATGTCCATTTTCTAATATGTCCTAGCTATGAATAGCTAGAAATGTCTCTAAAACACTAGTATAGTGCCTGAAATACCTTTTTTTTCTCGCCCTCTCTCGTGCCGCGTATAAAGGGGCGTTTTAAAAGCTCTCAAAAAAGAAGCAGAAAAACTTCCAATGAACTCCGGTTCAGGCCCCCCGAAATGAGTTAAATAAAAACACCAAGGTTACCTCCTAAATTCCCTCTTTTTGACTCCGTTTACTTTGTAAACAAACCTTGTTAAGCCTTCTGCACCGCAAATCGACTGTGTATCTCGAAAACGGAGCTGTTTTATCGGCAGTATACGCTTAGCGAAGCCTCATTACTCAAGTCTAAATCAAATACCAGCATTATTTGGGAATGAATGAGTTTAACAATGCAGGCGGACGGCTAGAAAGATTCGAAGTGGACGGCTGTCGCTTCAGCAGGCACCGCCATCTTGCCATGCGTACCCCCCTAAAAACCTCCTTTGGTAGGGGGTTTTGCGTCGTACGTTTAGGATGCAAGTTAAGAGCCGGGGCCCAAAACTCCCAAAAAGGCTCAAACCCGTTTGCTGTGTAAGGAATATCGCTTAATGACGGCGCTTCCCTTTCGTTAGGGAAAACGTATTGCACCAGAACAACTTGATGAAAAGTAGGACATTTATTTAGATCATTTGCATATTCTCTAGCATGCAGTTAGAGTGAGCATAGACTTTGAACATGAGGTCATACACTGGACTGTAGGTAGAAGCGGCAATATAGTTTCTGAAGTACTCCCCATTAGCTTGCTCAATTTCTTTATTTGGCAAATTGTGTTGAAAACCCTTCCTTTCACGCATACAAAGCGACGTTCAGACAATGCAATGTTAGTGGATCAAAAAGCAAAAATAAATATTCAGACTCCAGCACTGGTGCTTGAAACTAGTACTTTAACTGTTGCGTCCGTAAACTGTTGTAAAAAAGTGCTATAGGTTATTTAACGGCACCAATGCTAGAAGTGGATAAGCCCTGACTATGCTATGAATGAAAAGACGGGCAGCGAGAGGATCAAACTTTCCTACATCGATAAAGGCCAGGTGCACCTTGTTCTATCCGATATAGAGTAGAGTAGTTACTTGAAACTGTGGCACACACCCACACTTGGGGATTGGCCTAGAACCGGGTAGTTTTAAAAGATCATTCCTAAATGAAAGGTTGAATTGATCTGTTTAAGATAAAAGTAAAAATGAATAAAAGCATTAAAAATATATTATATTCAATTCAATTTCCAGGGCAGATTCGCTGTTGTCTTCCTCACAGATTTTGCTGTGTTTTTGTCTTCTTTAAATACAATTAAAGGTCAAGGAACGGCAGCTCCCGAAGTAGCTTAAAGATTCCAGTCAAAACAGCAGTAATAGGTCGCAATTGCCAGCCATTCCTCTGATGAGAAGAGGACTAATAATGTTTCGTAAGTTTGGAAGAAATCACGAACAAATTTTATGTCTATGTGCTTACAGATAAAGGTATACTATGTCGAAGAAGGTTGCTCTAAAGTTGGGCAAGAAGCAAGTGTAGCATATCCTCTGGAAGTTATCAGTACACAAGCGGAATGTTTTCTTTACCGAGGGCTAAGCAAATGTTTCGAATATTTCCACGTGCGCAGGTTGTTGCAATAGAAGGAGAATGCACTCATTTTTAAATTAATTTATTTGTTATGATTTATTTCATTTCATCTACAGTAATTCATTAGCCAGGGACCCAGAGAATACTCAAATATTACAAAAAGAAAAGGTGACACGAACAACCTACGAGAAACACAGAATGCCTCTTTTGTGAAATGCCACAAATGGCACAATGAAAAAAAAAATAATAAGACACAACACAGCACTTTACAGACAAAACGCAAAAGCAGCTGCTTAAAAAGTCGGGTAGCCTCCCACCCTCAAATGCGCTTTTTCCTACAGGTACACTCGAGGCAAAATGAGAGTCCAGGAAAATTTTATTCCCCGTGTATCGTGCCCTCATCCCTGTAACGTTTCAACCTTCAAGAATAGCGTCCCAGTTAAGAGCTTGGAATCGGACTAGGTAACATGCGTTGATTTTCGTTGAGATACAAGCGGCACAGAAGAAGAGGATGACTAATCCGGAAGCTGTGGAGCAAAAATCTCTGTCGTTCATCCAAGGGGGGTGTGGTTGTCGCACCCCTTAGTGCTGGAGTGTCAAAGTGACCTCAGAAAGTTGGAGCCGGAGGGGGTGATTTCCACCATAGAGCAACTAACGCTGCCATTTGAAAGAATGCCTTCCCAATATTTCATAGGGGTGCAACGAGCCAGGCTAGTTGGTACTGGTTCATTATGGTACACCACAGCAAAAACGAGTAAAAAAGCTAAAGGCACACACACGACTGTACTGAGCGCTGACTATCAACTGACCTTTTTATCGAAGAAACGTGTTCATATAGGCGGGGCCACACTTGCGCTCCTGCACACAGTTAGCACGACATACATACTTGCAAAAGTTATTTGATAAAAAAATGAGACATGGTTTGCACGTGTCAGTCCTTCTTCTGCTCACCCGAAGTTCAGAAGTGCTATCTCGCAGTCCCAGAGAGTGATAGACGGTGAACCTATGCTTTTGCCTTCGTTTTGCTTTTTTATGTTAGAAATTTCCATGATTTCACTGGATAGGGTATCATTGTGTCTGTATACGTGCCTCCAACATGAATATAGAGGGGTAATTTCTGAAGGGGACTTGGTGTGAGGTTTCTGAGAACTGTGTTGATACTACACTAGAGAATTTCTGACATCTGTTTGCCAACCCCGAAATACAGACTTATTGTTCCGCGGTTATGTTTTAACAAATGGTGGCCGCATGGGGTGCCTGACGAAAAAAAAAATGCTTGAGGCCAGTTAAGTCTGTGTAGCTCATGAACATACATATTAATTTTTTTATAACAATATGGGACGAAGACATTCATGTCTGGCC
>JALIZH010024616.1:0-17895 GCA_030522465.1 Rhipicephalus appendiculatus
CCCGCAACTTACGTAAAGACGAGGTGCGCGGGAAACAGGGCGCCTACACTCACCAGCCATCTCGGTTCTCCCGTCCGTTTCGCCGGCGTCGAATTACCTTCAAAACAGGGATGCTTCGCGCGCACCGAGTATGCTTTAAGACGCGCGGAATGTTAGCGTGTTCCCACAGCCGTGCTAAGAGAGCAGACGCGCGCCGCATCATACCGTTAAGCCGCCTTACACTCGCTGAACGCAGGAAATCCTTCTCTCGGACGCATAGTCCGAACTTAAGACAATCTTACCGACCGATGCCTGAATTCACTCGGCTATAGGCGGCGCAGCTGAGGTGAAACGGCCGTCGAAAAGAGATCAGACAAGGATGGTCGAAATCACCAGCCACAGTCTTTCGTCCTCCATTGAGCAGCAACACATTAAACATATTTTTTAGCGTCCAAGGATAAATAACCCACAGAATGGGTAAAAATATATGATTACGGAGTAACGCATCTAACAGAACAAAAAAGGGTGCGAACCAGGCAGGTGATAGGTGCGCTGCTCTCTCATGCTGCACTGTGTTATACGAACAAGTCCAACATATGTGAATACTCCACCTCCATCGTCTCCCTCGGTCCCTACCCCATGCTCCTCTCTCATCCCCCTGGTGGCCGCCATTCAGGTGTCAGCTGATCGAGCTAGACATTTACGGTGGGGGCCATCATTACCGATTTGGGTTTTCATTCACCACTTTTTGTTCATATTTTCTCAAATAAACATTAACTTACTATTAGTACCAACTTGCAGCTTTAGTCGACTGGCTCTAAAAATCAATGATGGTGCTAACTTTCTCCAAGTGAAGACCGAACAACGTCACAACGACATAAACGACAACGTTTTTTCTTTAACTTTAAACAACGGCGACATAGCCGTTGCTTATTTAACTCAGTAAATATGAAACAAACTCAACGCTACTGAGTTCGTAAACGTAATTGCGAGAGAGCGAAATGTCGCTCGGAAGCTTGGCGAAGGGCACTATTTTGGTAATGAAAGAAGACATATACAAGAGCAGACATGATGGAAGCAGTGTCGACCACGACGGGAGCCCTCTGAGCATGCGGGCAGAGGAAGCGGTGTTTGCATAGCGTACGATGGAAACGTCGGGAACTGCTTACATGGCCTTAACTTGCCATTTCAGAGGCTCATGAAAGACAATGACCGCCTGTAACGAGTTCTAATTCCCTACCACCTCACATCCGCCCTTTTCATAACGACTTGTGCTCCCAATCAGCGGCACGCTGGCTAAAGAGCTCACAAACACAATAAGCGCATGCGGGCCCAACACGCGCATCAATTAGAAGCGGACCCTTAGCTCTGCCCCTGTTCTGTGAGGACGCTGCATATAACGGGGCCCTAACGCAAGCTAATTAGTGAGAATACATCGGTAAAAAAAAAACGTGAACTGAACACAGAAAAAAGTTTCCCGTGTCATTTCCTCTACGTGGTTATTTCGTGTTGTTTTCAACCAATGGACACATCCAGCTGTCCAGCTGGTGCGCGTCTAGTGTTTGCTCTAGAAGCTTGCCGAATTTCAGCATTCAGCCAGCTATTACTGTGCAAACGTGAAAAGATACACCGACCAAAAAAAAGAACACAAACAGTTTACTTGGGTTATTACAGTGTTGTCTATGCTCCCCAGCGCATTAGACAGTCGCGATATGGAAGCCCCTTCACCTGCCCTCCCCCATACCGCTATAATTGTGAAAACTCTAGCTAACTATTACCGCGGAAGCGTCATTCGAGGCCTTAAACCGTAGTTGCTGTGTGTGATTGCTGTATTTTAGTCGTGTGCGAATATTCTAAGCTCACAATATTTGATTCGACTAGTATGGCGTTCGGTTATGTTTGAAAGACACATTTACAATTGAAATATTCGAGCAACTCAGAATGTGAAAGTACATTCAGAACGTGTTTTTAGAGCGAACAGATGACATTAAAGTTGTTTGTGAGGCAACGTGGTGAATAATTTCGGGGCAACGGGAAAAAAAGAAGCTTCGTTTGCCAAGCCGCGCTATAATGCTTCCGATCGCCAACTCAATCAGCACAAGTCTTTCCCTAAAGAAAAACAATGTAACCATTCGCTAACCCTCATTTCCAGTCATAACCTGCGTCTCCGACGGTATTATGTTGCCAGTCGGGCGTGCTCATGACTCGCCCGGCAGGCATACGCAGTGTCGTGTGTGACAAAGGCTGTAAGAGTAGTGATATAGCTTTGCACATTTTTCCAGTCTTGGGCGGACGAGTGAGGGGGATGGTGTGGAGGAGGATGATGTTATGTGCCTCACAAAGCACCTGTTGCGAATGCGATAATGTCCTTTGGTCGTTACACCTAGCACCTTGGTGCTTTAATAGCAACAACGTGCTTGGACACCAATGTGTTAGGGCACCAAGGCGCAAGGGCGTGCTAAGAGCCAAAGGGCATGTGAAATCCTGGAAGCCTCTCGGATAGCTAGACATGGCTCAGACAAGTGCGTCAGCGATACATCTGTGTATCTTTCCAGGAAAGAGCCTGATTTTCTTATGAAGATAGCAGTCTTGGCGGGGAAGTGTACTTTCGTCACGTGGTCATGACTGTCAATGCGCACGCGCATTGTTTCAGAAGGGCAGTTTATGTGATTTCAATAAATCAGTTGTTAGTCAACGTTCGTCATGTCTGCTTCTATTCTGGTGTCTCGTCTCTAGAGCAGTTTAAGTTTACAAAATATTTCAGATTTGGCAATATTAATTCTGCGGCACGCAGAGCCGTCCCTTATTGCAGCTGTAGCGTGCGAGTTCAACGTTATGGCACACTTGCACTCGTATAAAGAGAGAGTCAATATATTAATTCGCATATATATGGTAGCAAGCACAATAAGCTACTATATGCAAAATGTGGATTTCCTTTAAGTGGTGTGGTGCGCGTCGGTGATGGCATGAGAGAACCGCTGCAAACGAGCCACCAGTCTTTATGCAGTCTGCGCGCGAGGGTGCTCGGCATTTGAAAATCAACTAAGCATTCAGCGTAAAAAAAACAAAAAAAACCCACAGCGTCTATCCTTTCCAAAGCGAAACAACGCTGTCATTTGCAAATTATGTTGATCCCGAAAATAACTACATAAAAGAAAGAAAGTTGGGATAACGTGCAATCAAAATGGGGTGATGACTTACAACTAACAGTATACGACTATAAAAAAAAAGTCGCCGTCTCATCCATCATGGTCTTACCCGGCTCTGAAGCATATACAAAGCGGAAGTGCGGAATCTTTTAAAAGGCCGAACTCGCTCAAAAGAGATCGTCCTCATTTCGAAATTACGTTGATCCGGATAATAACTACAGATAAGAAAAAAAGTTCGAATAAGGTGCAAATGAAATAGCCTGATGACACTTATAACTAATAGCATACTACCTGTAAAAGAATATTAATGAGAACTAACAGACAATGAATGTTAGTTTTCATTAATATTGTGTCTAACAGAGAAAAACGAGCCCTTAGATTTACACTTCTTACCGTAAAAGAAAGCGGATGTCTCATCCATCTTGGTCCTACTCGGCTTTGGAGGACCTATAAGACAGGAGTGCAGGATCTCTATAGAAGGCCGAGAACGCAGAAAAGAAATATTCGTAGGTCGTTAAAGTTACCTGCATTTGCATTAAAAAAAGGTAAAGTTTCTGAACTATGCTCTCAAGAAGTTCCCTTATACTTCGTTAGACTTGTGAGAGGAAACATGGGACACCTGTGCGTTCTAAGCATTAACAATTAAGTAAAGTGACGTAGGCCACGTAGAGCACGAATGTGGTTCGTTGGTTGTTCCTTAGTAACCTGCCGCAACCCACCGCGGAGATCGGCCATGAGTCACGCAGAATAACATGTTTTAGAAATAAAATACTTTTTGTATTCTAAATATGTTTAGAAATGTATAGTTTACGCAACGACTCATTAGTATATTCAGAAAAAAAAATCATAATAATAGCAAATGAATATGTTTTAAAAATAAGTCAAAAAATTAGATAGCCGTAACATCCAAATCGTTTCGCATGTAGTAAATCACTTATGGCATCGCAAACGTTCCTGTGGCTGGAACCCATTATGATGGCACCAAAGGAAACAGCCCGCCGGAAGTGATAAATTTAAGTCCATACATCGCAGGGGTTCGTCAAGAAATATTTTTTTCTTTGATTTGCGAATAATCTGCGTGTTAATTAGAAGAAATAACGCAGAGGTTCACTCTCATTGCAATACAGCCATAGAGGTGACTGCACCAGACCAAACCTGTGTAGGTAAAAAGTTCAGTGCGCGAAGTCGAAATCGCAGTGTGGTAATTGATCTTTCTCTCTTTCCAGTGGAGTACAATCTGTTTTTCCAAGAATATTTAATATGAGGAAAATCAGGTGCGGACAAAGGAGATGTACATTCTTTTTCACTCAGGTTACACAATATACTATTAGGATCTTTGCATTTCGATTTTTGCTTGCACCGAAAATTTTATTTATTTTATTTCCATCTTTGTAGATTTTTCGCCTGAAGAACAACGCTGATTTTTCCCTCACAACCTACACTCTCAGTACGGTCCTGGATAATAGCCTCGATATAGGGCGGCATCCTTCGACGTACTGTTTATTATCACGGCTATGGACAGCCCGGCGAAGAGAAGTAGACGTTACTCTCATCAGGCGGCCTCGAACTTGAGGGAGTGCCGCCTATAAACTATCGCTGTAAGCGGCCGAAGTCCGCATACGGCCCCGCAGGCCGATGCGCGTGCGAGTTGAGCGGCAGGGCGGCGGGGGAACAGCGCGAACCACGCATGCGCTTGAACGAAAAAAATTGGCCGCGTATCTGCGTGCTTCGCTGCAAATGTCGTCGAAAGACGATAGTCTTGTGCCGACTGCACCTGCATGAGCGGCATGAGTACCACAATTTAATAGCCGGGCTAGCCGCTGGGCTCGTTTTTCGGACGTTTTCCGGGCGCGCTTAGACGGACTCCGGCGTTTCTCCGCTGAAATTTGGTCGTCGGTCTTTTCTCTGCGTTCTCTGATCATGTCTTGTAGAGTGGGTCGTATTTCATCAAGCGGCCATATATGTTTTGCCTTGCCTGAGACAGCGCTCTTCTACGATGAATCAGCCGCATCTGGCTGGCATTGATAAAACAGAAGAGGACGCCATCTACAGCGCTACCGGGGAACATCGGCTTGTGTTGAACAATGCTGCTGCCAGGTGGCAGCACCACAGCCAGCCACAGCGTCGAAGTTAAATCACTGGGCGGAGACTTGTTTTGTACACAGCAGCGCCGCGTAATAAACACTAGCATCTTTATAATTACGTATCTATAGATTTTGTTTTAAAGGAACACTGTGAATAGTACTAAGGTATTGATGTTGTGCCTCAGGTATGCGTAATATTTGATTTTTAATTGCCCACGCTCACCCGTATGAACACATGCTTCTTGGTCATGATTGGAGGTCGTAAGGCAGGGGGGTTAAAGTATGGCCAACTAGCTCAATCGTGTGACGTGCCGACAAACAGACAAACAGACAGACAGACCAAAATTTTTCCGTTTAGGTATCCCAAGAAAGACTATCGTCTTTAAAAAAAAGAAAGAAGAATTGAGACGCATGGGCGATCCGCGTCCGCCTGGCGCGCGCGTGAAGGGGAAAAAAACAAACGACAGACGAGAACCGCGGCAGCTGAGAAGTTTCGTTTTCGCCGCGCGGCCGCTCCATCACGAGACGGGCAGGCGACAGAACTTTGGCCGGTAACCGTCACCTGTTTGTCAACGTATTGGAAAGCGCTAAACTGCGTCGGCTGTGCGCTTTGCGCCCTGCCGCTGGGTGATATGTTTTCATCAATGGATATGATAGGTGTGTGTCGAGGGCAATGTAACGCGCCGCAATGTGAGTGCGATGGATTTTGCCGCGCCGGGAACAATGAGCCTGCCGCACCATACCAGGCTGGTTGGTGCGCTTACTGCGGGCACAGTCCAGTACAACATGCTCGAATTGGTAAGTATCCTTTTTGTTTTCTTTGATGGTGTCGTGATATTCTGCTGGTGCATGTGCAGGATCCAATTTTGCTGAGTGAACGAAAAAAAAAGAAAAATAGGAGGAGGGTGGGCACACTTCGCCCGTTATTGTATATACATTGATCGTGTTATACTTGCGAGAGAACATTAAGCGCAGCAGTAACTACTCCCGAATTTTCATGCTTTGTGTGTAATCTTCGTTACATCCCACTGTAGATGCGCTTTTTCGTGGAATACAATGCTTCTTATGTTATCATGTGTACACATTACGTTGTGACAAATTTGTTTTCAATTTACTCAGTTCATGGCTCGCATTTGTTTCGTGACCTAATTGTGGCATGCCAGCTTGTGTAACTTTTCAACATCTGGAACCGCGTACGTTTTTCAGGGTCGAGATCTACGCAGGATGTGTTCTTCATGCCGCCCCATGTGCCACCCAGCCAACCGCAGGAAGCGATTGAAACACAGCTGAATACCGGTAAGTGTGCAGTATTCTTATCTGAGATTCCACGCAGTGATGTTAGGCCGCTGGCTCTAACTGGAGTTTAATCAGGGACGCAGTACTGCATTAGCTTGGATTTATTATGCGACTGACGTGCACTAAGTAACTGAATTGTGAAGCATCTGCTTCGACTGCATTGCGCCAAATGCGTCATATATGAGCACTGCAACTCTCATTTTGCCACAAAGTAATTGAGACCTATATAGTGATATCACTATTCTGCGAAGTAACATAATCGCCTTTGAAACAATTCTCTGAAATAGAGAACGACACTCTTCCAGGTCATAATATGGCTTTTTTGTCACTTCTGGAGGTTCATTTGCCTTAACTGCTGATGTATGAAATTTTTTATTTATGAATAGTTCGTACTGTTGACGTTGTTCGTACTGCTCCTAATCAAGAAATAGAAAAGACACACCTTGTTACGTCGGCAATTAGCAATGCATACATATATTTCCATAACAGTTAGTTTAGTTCCATGAAGTGTTACACTACACAATACAAAGTTTTCATTAATTAGAACTTACGACTGTGTTTGCAAAAAAGAGAAGGATAGGCCTCTGTACATTAAACTATATGTGAATTGTTTTCATTGTTTGGTCTCCCAGACACAGCTAATGCAAAAAATAACCTGCAGCATCACACTAATGACTGTTTGCACAATTAGAAAGACTGCACTTCCTGTTTTGAATACTGCATGACACTTACAGCTGAGTTAACTGTATGAGCTGGCACAGTAGGAACATACAGGTGACTGCTGCTGTACCCGTTTTCCTTAAAGAAAACCGATTTCTCTGTTAGCTGTGTTAGTTTGTGAGCACTGCACTCGAGAAGTTCTGCAGTGTGAATGTTCTTATCGTGAACCAGCTAGTCCACTCTGAAATTCTCCTAGCTCTGCTCTAACTTATCACAGAGTATTTTTCCTTAGCATGAGAGAGGTCTCGGCAATTAATAATATTTGTGTTTGAACACCTCTTTATAAATGCATGTTTCAACCAGGTTGTCTAAACATAGCTATTGCATGATTTACAGCTTACCACAGTTTCAGGAAGCGCTGAGTCACAGAGATGCAAATGCATTTATCACTGCAGGTTTTGCTCAACGATACGAATGTACTGCCACTGGAGTAGCCAGCACCAGCAGCTTCGTAATGGCTGCTTCACAGCATATCGGTGGGTGCCAATACACATGATTTGTTAGGATGATGTGATATAAATTATTGCAGCATCTCTGGGGTGTCAATTTGTTGCCAGTGCAATGCTGATACATTAAACTGTAACTAGATTTCATGAACGCAATACTTCTTTCAAAATGTGAGGAAGGAAGGAAAACAAGAGAGAGGAAAGGCAGGGATGTTAACCAGTTTGGCGTAACCGGTATCTAGAGAGTGCAGTTATGACAGCACGCATGAGACAATCATAAGTACTGGTTGTTTATGACAACAGATCAGACATGCAGCAATTACTACACTCTACCTGTTCATTTATGCTATCTTAGGGCATTTGGTTGAACAATCAAAGCGTCATGTTCCATACTAGCTTCTTCACCTACTCTCTCTCACGTGTCGTTAATGCAGATCTATAGCTCTAAAAAATGTTCGCTAATAGGCATGTGTAACTGTAGAGCTTGCAGTGAGCAATATAAATTCAAGCTGATCTCAGATGTAGAGTACTCACGGATTGAAACGGGACAATTTTAGGACTAACCAGTTCAGGTCATTGGGGCGTAATTTTGACTCGACTGTGTTGGTTAGAGCCCATGCTTCTTTAGAGACCAGATTCGTCGCGGCAAGACATGGACAGGATGGGTTGCATGCATCTCGGGATGTGTGTTGCCTATATTAGGTAAATTTATTCATTTATGTGAACTTAAATAGTCATGTTGATTGCACATCCACTAAGTGCTGGCAAAGGGATATTCAAGGTAATATCAAGTAGCAGCAATCAGCATAAAAATTTGTCAGAACACACTAATTTCATAACTGGCAGAAGCAGGGTGGCACGTGGCTTACAGGCAGGTTTTAAGTACACCTTCGTAGGTTTAGCCAGGAAGGAGCGAAGAACCGAAAGGAAGAGTTAAATTCTGCTATGGTATTAGCACAGTTTTAGATTAAAAAATTCAGAGTAACGAACCAAAACTCTCCACTGTGGTATGCCTCATGTGTTAAACATATCCGTTTTGTCACATCTAGCCCCAGGTTTACTTAAGTTATTTGGCAAAACTTGCAGTAAGTTTTGAGGATGGATGAATTATTTTTCTTAATGAACACTTTTCATTAAACAATGATAAATAGCACACACTAGCCATTATACATTGTTCTTTTGCCTTGCTTTAAGACGTGCTAAAAAACATGAACTAGCTAACCTGCACTGCTGTTTTCTCTGCCATATTTTCCTACATATTACAAGAACAACAGTGTACACTACGCTTTGCACACTATGTGCAAAACTCGGAAGGCAATACTCGGCAAGCAACATCTCCCTTTTTCATTTTAATTTGTGTTTTTGAAAAAGAGTTTGTGGCAAGAGAAGTCGAGCCAGAGTTTTCAGTAAAACATTCAATCTGATGAATGCTGAAAGCCTAATGAACTTATTTATTTGATATCCTTTTCAGGAAGCAGCAAGAATTATTGGCCCACCTGGGTTTCTACAAGAAGGTCTATGATGGGAACACTTTCCAGTGCTTACGGCACACTTTATTTAGGATATCATACATCTCCCTGCATTTGGGCAAGCCCCAGTGTTACTGTTTTGATTCCAATAAAAGACGACAAACAACATTTGTTTTATCAGTTATCGAGTTATGACATTTGTCACGCATTAAAAAAAAAGTACTTGTGCATGCAAAACAGATTCCTGAAACACTGGCCTATCAATATCAATGCTCGTGTTCTACAAAAGAAGTTGAGCAGATGATTTTTGGAAAACAATGCACAAAAGGAATAAACGGAAGGCAGTGAGACAGAGTGATCCACATTGATTGAAAATTGGTGGGTTGAACTTTTATTAATGGTTGTGTAATTGCATGGTGAACTCGAAAATCGAGTACAGGTGCAGGCGGAGATCATATGCCATCGACTTTTTTTCAGTTTTGAATATCTGCTACAGTTCTCGTATTCTAGCATGGCATTTGTAACGTTGAACCACGATCAAGCCAACCTGTGTACTGCTGTGGCAACGTACCAGTTATAAGATATCCTCATTTTCTGAAAATCAGCTGTTTTATTGAGGCATGCAGCAACAATATTTCAAGTTCGTTCTGCACCCCAACTACACGCGGACGTTCGCGAAAGAGACGCAAAAGCTTCAACTATTTATTTGGAGGGAAACTTGTCCGTGGCAAATTTGTGTACGTCATACTTGATCTTGGCGCACGTTTCGACATGCACTTGAACAGCGGTGTGATGCTGAGTAAAAGGTAAGAGTAGCTAGTTCCCATATATAAGATAAGTTAAAGACTGAAGATGAGTAAAAAACCACTGTGTCGCGCGAAATAGCGCGCATAAGTGGTAATTGCTGAAACAGATGATCGTCGAACTGCTAAAAAGGTGCTGCTGACCCAACGTGCGGCTAGCGACGGTTCACGCGCACTAAGTGCAAATGTTAGTGTAGGCACTTTAAAATACCCATTCAAGCATGAACGTGCCAAAGCAGGTTAACGTTACATGAACAGCTGAGAACGGGCTGCTGTCACTGACACGCGTGTACGTCGCGGCATATATAACGGAAATTGCTCGCAGCACACGCACATGGGAAAAATGTACGTGGGTTCCGAGATCTGAGGATATCCTCGTCACGCTGGTATACATTCGCGAATTTTCGGTGAGCGAAACAACCGCTGTTCACGGAGAAGCTTTAACGACACACGGACACACGTTAATCGTTCTTGCGCCACGGCGAATTACGAACCGAAGTCGGAGCCGAAGGTGCTTACCGCGTTTATCTGGAGTTCATGAAGCCCCGCAAACTATTTGCTGACCTAATGCACGCTCAAACACATGCACATGGCACAAAAACAGAAGTTCAACGTCGCGCCGACCGTTTGCAAACGGCATGGTAGATATATACCCCCGCGAAAAAACGAGCATTCTTGTGGTGGCGCTGTGGTGCAATGGGTAATAAAGTCCCTTAATGGGTAAGTTATCTGCTTTCAGTGCACGCGGTCCCGAGTTCGATTCCAGTGCTGTGCGTATTTGCATGTTGTTGTCGCAGATGTTGATGATTGTGATACAGTTCATCTTCTAATTACCCGTAGTGATAAATACTACCGTCAAACTGGCGAGAAAACGGTTGACAGCGTCAAAAAATCACTTTTTTTTCTCGCAACCGCATCAGGGCCGCCTACAGACAGGCCGCGTACAGGGCCGTCACGCGTAACCGCAGGCCGTACCTAGCCAGGAAAAATTTGACTTAAAATCCCGTTTAAGCGTCGCCACGGCTATTCTGAAGGCCACTTAGAGTAGGGCCGCTTCTTCTGGGACACGGCTACGGAGCCGCGTAACGAACTGACTAGATGCGGCCATAATTTGACCGGATTTCCTGCCTGTAGGCGTGTATTCTAGCCGGGATTTGACTGAGAGTGTACGACACCGATGCCTACTCTGGAATTTCTGAGAAACGAGCTCTGTAACGCTATCACGTAATACGCAAATGGTTATAAAGAGGTCGAAAGCAGAAAGAAACTGAAAGTGGGAGAATGAGGCACAATGACACTTCTGGAGCTCAAGATACGGAGACAGTTCTTTCCTTTCGCATTACTGCCGTATTGCTGGACCGTCAATATCCCGTTATCATGCCATGTGGAGCGATCACATCATGTAGTGTAGAAGAATTTTCGAATCCACACGCTAGCAGGGGGTTCCCTTATCAACGACCCAAAGCTTCGGTATATGCAGCATATGTCGCCACATTTTGTGTTGTGGGATTTATAGGCTTTCCCTAGGTGCTTGCTTGTATGCTTCCCTTCCTTTTTTCCCATTTGCCTGCGCTGTTTTCTGTTATGTCGCTTTTGTGCTTCACCAACACACACACGCACACACGCATGCCAGGACACATACACAACTTTGCCCCATCCAATTCTTCAACCGCCGATATCATACCAGTATAAGCTAGTGTTGTATTACCCTTAAAAAAGAAAGAACGCACGTAAAATGCTATTATGCACCGCAGATTACAGATGTGTACCATTCCACCTCCTCTGAAGAAGACTTGCACGTGTGACATGTTCTTCGACAAAGGGCTACATGCCATTGCAGGCTGTGTTTGACCTGCAGGCTTTATGGGCAGACATTCCGTCAAAAGGATTTCTCCGGCAATATTTCAAAAAAACATGTATGTGGTGTTGTAGTTCCAGGCTCTGGACGGCCGAGCCCCAATCTATCTCAGGCTGTCCACAGAGCCCACGATGCGGTGGTCAGGCTCGGCCTACCCTCGGCCACGTGGGAGTGGCCCACGACGCTGCCCTAGGACATGGTCACTGAAGACTTTTCTTTTTTTAATGGAGTTCTCTCTACCTGCATATATATGTTGGGCCGCGTATACCCAATTGATAAAACAATGTAATTGTCAACCTGCAGAGGGAGCTGACAGCAATTTCAACTGCCTTTCTATAGAAAACCAGCCTTGCCCAGGTGGCGTGTCGAAAACTCACTCGTGACGCCGCCAGAGGAGTTAGCTGAACGAGCCTTAGTAGAACAGGGCCACTGGGCCACGTTGAAACTTATACGGAACGTTGCGCGACATGTTATCGGCTGTCTCCGCTTTTGTGCTCTGTGTGTCTTTTCTGCCAAATTTATGCAAAGAACATCGAGTTTAAGCGCATTGTCGAAGGCAACAGATCGGGAGCAGCGACTGGAGAGCATACTGGTGTAGCGAACGAGCAGTCATGCCAGCGGTTATCTCGCAGTACGGCTTCAGCAGTGTAGTGTTCGCGGAGGGGTACTTTCGCGACAGTGCGGTGTCGAAAGGACACAAGCTCTGCAGGGCAAACTATGTTTATGGGGCGGAGGAAACTATGTGCGGTAGCAACTCACATTCCGATTTTTCCAGCCAAATGGCATTCGCAAGTCAAACAAGTATCATACGACGGGAAAGTACAGGTAAGTGTGTGTTCGAATGCCGCATGCAAAAGCTCGAGTCAGTCTGCTGTCTGCACGTTATATTACCGCTTTCAATGATAATTATTATCTCAACATAACTGAGGTAGCCTTCGGCCAAGTGGCAGCTCATTTGAGGGATTATATCACTTACGTTATCGGCAGTTACTGCTTTCGTTGTGGTGTGTTAACGTGTTCATTGTTCGCGCTTTTGTTTTCGAAGTTTTGAACAGTGCTAAGAGCAGAACACTTGTGCATAATCGGTAGTTAAAGTTTTCGTAGGTCGTCAGCTCACAGTTGAGAATCTCTTTCGTATCGCGCTTTTCATCGCGGTTTTACGAACAGTGTATGAGTGCTAAAAGCAGATAACTCTTACACAACCGGTAGTTACAGCCCTCGTAGCGTGTTAAGGCGCAGGTGAAGAGCCGTTTTTGTTTCGCGATTTTATTTGCGGTGTTTTGAGCAGTATCCACATAATCAATATTCGTTTCACTTTCTTCGTAGCTGACAGCGAAGCGCCAGGTGTCCGCGTCAACCTCAACTTGCATGGCCGGCGTGATTGGAAACTGCAAACACGTTGCAGCGCTCGTACTTTGGGTAAACGATGCCGACTCGCCGTCATCGGCAGACCGATTAGAATATTTGGGGTCGGCCGTCATCTAAACCTGACACGTCAGTAAAGGAGCCCGTTGAGGAACTTCTTGGAGGTAGGCATAGCAGGCATCCGTGCCGCGTGTTGATAAAATTCTGTGTGCGCGAAAAGTGGTGAAATGCGTTGCCCATGCGATTTTTTTCAGTATTTCCTTCTTGCTAGCGTGTATAGAACTGTGTACGTGGCAATTTATTGAAATTAAATGCGCCATTCTCAGCGTGATTTCACGCACCTATGCTCTTACATGCTTGCTGAGTAAAAAGTTTTGTTGTGTTTTACAGATCCAGCGTTGTCGCCTCTCTTTCTCGTACGGCCCGGACGGGGAGTGAGTAAACGATGATGTTTGGGTAGTACCCCTATTCTGTGTGGCACTTGTACACGCAACAATACCTTCGGTTCCTGCGTATTTTTGGGCGCCCTTGCCCGCATTCAACCGCCGTAGCCATCGCCGTCCGACTGCCCGTATTGCAACAGGGCCGCCAGGGCGGCGCACCGTGTCAACACAAACTCCAACGCTGGAAGCCTATAGAAGACAGAGCAGATGTGTTCACTTCAGTACTTTCGCCGTTCGATTCGCGCTTTGTGAGTTGCAGTGAAGGGAGCGTGACGATAAACATATATTTGACGCAGGTACACAGATAAAGGAGACTGCAAGTCCGGAGTCTAAACGAAAACTTGGACTGGCTAAACTCGTTTTATTTTCAGTTTAAAGAACGCGGGATATCAGCTTAAAGAAAATATAGCAGTTTCGTTAGTCCTCGAGCCAAAGAAAAGCTAACCGGATTATATTTTCCCAGAAACAGATAGTCTGTAAAAGTTCGGATCATTTCCGTGTCACGCTAGATTTCGTGTGTGAAACGTTCGCTCTTTCTCTTTCATTTGGTGTTTTTTATCCTTCCTTATATAGCAGCAAAATTCTTGATAATCTGCGAATAAAATATGTAGTAGGCGATCTATGTACCAGTCATTTGCATAATAGGATGACCAAAGGCATTATCAGCCCATGAAAATGAAACAGAAGAGAGTAGTTCATTCGTCAGGGACTGTGGTTCGAGGTGGAAGAGCCATTATCGCGAAATGCTCTGCTGACTACGGCCTTGAAAGAGACGGCTAATTTTCCACCATATTAGCCATGATAAATGAAGCCACTTACTGCCACCATTCACAGAGAGCGCAATATGTATCACAGAATAAACGCGCAAACGGACAAGACATTAATGGAATTATTTCTCGAATCACTGCGCTACAGCGTTCAAACAGCTTTATTTTGTATCTCGACCGAATAGTCTTTTTGTTGTTTTTTTGACAGCTAACTTGTATTTGGTTACTTCTCGCATAATGACAACGATTCTGTTTAATAGACAGACGATTTCTGTTAAGGGAGACATTTAATGTTAACATTAAGAAAACACTTAATGGAATAATTTAATTATTTATATACCATCCGCCTATTTCGATTGTGTGCTCTATTAGTTCCGGTGGTCTATTGTGGTTACCGGGTTGAGTATGGTTGTAGCCCCAAATGAAAATGTTGGGAAAGTTAGACAAAAAATAGGCACTCCTGTCACCTTTCACTGTCGGTAAAGTGAGGGAAACAAGACGGGTGCACACATCCACATTTCACTTCCAATGTTTACTTTTTTGAACAAACATAAAAACGCATAGGCACCAAGGTATTGTAATCTACATTACATATCTAATGGCTGCTTCGAATTCAACATCGCGAATTAAGAGACTAATCACAAGGTGCTTTCCCTGCACTTGAGGAGCAATAAAATCCGGAGTTACTTTCGTTCGTGGCAGTTGGCGTCCGGGGTTGCACTTACCACTCGTTTAGTTGCGAGAAAAACCAACGAAAACTCAAGACAAGGACGAAGAAGAAGCCACATTCAATACCGTCGCCGGACTTACAACCACTTAATTGAGGCATGCGCGTATATTTAAACCCCTTATTCTGCGCACGCACACAACCTACAATACGAACACTATCATCCACTGGATAATCAGCCACACCCTGAAAGAAACAGCCACCATTTTTCTGTAATATACAGTGAAGGTTCACGTAGGCAAACTTGCCCATTCTTTTTGACGTGGTATGCCTCAAGCAGTTCGTATTCATTCTTCGACATTCCCCCTTCCTCGAATGCTGGTTTGGCGAAACAAAGGCTCACAACCGTTGCATTCCTTCACGTGCAACGCTGAGTTGCTGTGTGTGCCCTATCGTACAATGTAAACATGTTCTTTCAGGTGTTCATTCAAACACTTCTTCGTCTGGCCGATGTAAAGGTTCCCACAAGTCGTGGGGATAAAATAGACTGCCCCCCACGCTGCACTTCGTGAAAACGGTTCGGTGTTTTTACTGCCTGAATAGCGCTCACCGCCTGAGATACGGGTGCAATAGCTAGAATGTTTGCGGGGGGCTGAGAACACTAGGTTCTCATCACGCTTTTGGCACACTCGCTTTAGCCCGTGAGACGTCGCGTGAGAGTACGGCGTCACATCGATGTTCCTTGGCTCATCCATTGGCCGGGAAGGGGGCAGCTTTGCATTCTTCGCACTGTCTGGCGACTTCTTATCTTGGGGCAAGTTCACTTGCTATTCAATTAGTAAACGAAGCCGACTTCAATATGCACAGTAATAACACGACATCATCCAACTTTCCTACCTTTGTTAGAAAGTTAGAAAGGTTACCCGACAGGAGCGTCTAGTTAAGAAATTTAGACTTTATCTAGAGCAAGACGGGAGACTGAGGAGGAGAGGGTTTCGGAAACTAGACAATACAGATAAATAATAGTCTATTATTGCAATACTTGTTCAGGCAACAATAACAATGGAGCTCTTAACATATCAGATGTCACCAGCCATGAGTGATAACAGCCAGTAGAAACAAGTTACAATCTTTATAATCTTATAAGCGTGAACGAGCAACGCAAACAGTGGAGTTCATTCCTGAACTTACGCTGTCGGCACCGATAAGGCTCGAGTATTACCACAGATCAGATTACCAACGGCCGGCATTGTGATCGCCGCTCTCAGTGTAAAGCGTTTATTTCTCGTACTTTTGACTTTTCGTTTCCTGGGCACAAGTTCGCCCGAAGAAAGAGCTTCATTAGCCCCGGGGCCGCCTTCTTCACAGTCACGAAATCATGACATTTTTCATCAGCACGCCGCCTGGAATTATTCATGGTGTTCAAAAAACGCAATTCCTTTGCAAAGAGTTCTTCAAACAATGCCTTTAGTGTTGGCTCTACCCGGAATTCTATATATGGGTCCGTCATACTCAAGCAACCTTGAAAATTTCTGGCTATGCGACTAATGGCCAATTGTATAGTGTGAGATACATCGAATAAGTAATGTTAACTGGATCATACGCCCTGCATACCAGGCTCGTCATCAGAATCGGGCACCTCAGCTCCTTTTCATCTAGCTTACTGGCTCGGAAAAAAAAATCAAGACTGAATATGTGACAAAAAGACAAGAAATCTCACCTCAGTGGTTTGTCCCGCCACCTTGTGCGCCCGATACATACTTCACATAAGCTAACGTAGCCTTCGAGGCGACCGACACGCTTTCGAGTCTCAGCCGCTGCAAACGCGCCAGCGTCAACAGTGGTGACACTGGCGGAGCGCGACAGAAACAATAGACAATAGGTCACGCCGAATGTCATGAGCAACCAAACCTTTTCCGTTCGGATGCGCTCACGAGTTATATTTCAATACATTCCATGGATCAGACAGGCGTGCGATCACACATAATCTGGTAGCCAGATTATGTGCGATCTGACGGCTCTTTCCTTCAAGCATAAAACTTCAGTGAAAACTTGGGCGGACCGCAAAGGAACAGATGAAACAAGCACTAGCAGTTATGTACGAACTATGCGCAACTGAAGTCTTTTTTATAATGACTTTTTTATGATTTTTATTAGTCTTTTAGATGCGAAGCATCTTATGCTCGGGGCTATGTCCGTCCCTCCCCTCCAGCGTCTCTCCTTCCCGCGTCCGGTCACTTTCATGAAGTATGGAAGCACCCACTATGCGAACCAGAACACTAGTACAATAAGGCCGTCGACCACCATTAAGGCCTGACCACACGTACACGTTGCAGCGCGTCAGCGCGTGGCTTTTTTGACGCGGCGTCGCACCCTCTCCCTATGGAGAGAGAGGACGTGCAGCTTCGCATAGCCACGCGCCCTCTCTTCCCATAGGGAGACGGCGCGGCGCCGCGTCAAAAAACACGCGCTGACGCGCTGCGACGGGTACGTGTGGTCAGGCCTTTACTATCAGCAGAGTCATGGCCGAGAGCACAGAGAGGCTGCTTAGCAATGGCTAGGCAAGTGGTGTCTGTCGCCCAGCTTGACTGAATTCCTTTATCTTGCTTGCAGGTGTTCGGGGGGGGGGGGGGCGGGTTAGTCCGTCCCTCCTCCCGCGTCCCGCGTCCGACACCCCCACAGTGCATGCGCGTCGTCTCCCCCTCTCCCTCTCCTACGCTCACCCCCTTTCTCTCCTCTAGGAATCCTCTACTCTACGGAGCAGCGCCCGCGTCCCGCATCCTACACCCCCCACAGCTCATGCGCGTCCCCCTCCCCCCTCTCTCTCTTCTCCTACCCTCACCCCCTTT
>JALIZH010024617.1:0-23588 GCA_030522465.1 Rhipicephalus appendiculatus
CCTATCTGTTCCCTATGCTAACAAACGGATTGACCCTCCATCGGGCGCCACCTTGAATCGTACAGCGCGCCACCTATAGTTCGTGGGCATTGCGAATTGTGTCAACTCAGCACACACGTGAACTTCTGTTTTTGGTGTCTGGCGCACCGTACATAACACACGCCGTAGGCATCGTACCGCGTGTTCAGAGGCTGTGTCGTTTATATGGAAGGGCAATAAACTTTTGCTGTCGTTATCGGACTACGTGCTGTATTTATTTCGCGGTGATTTCGCGCTGCAAGTTGGGTGCGCAGTGGAATTACAAACTTTGCGTGTACGATCGCGTATAGAATACGGCCACGGCGGTGTCCTTTTTTCGACGTAAAGTTTCGTCAAATACAAAGTTGGCGTTGTGCCGAATAGGAAGAAAGGCCTAACGCCCAGCAGAACGCGTAAGTCACTGCCAGGTGAGTTCAACAGAACGATGCAGGGGCTGAACGTTTTGGATTACGGCACGTACCGGTACTGTCTGTACTGTTGCAAAAAAACGCTCCTCGAAGAATTTCAGCACGCAGCGCTCGGGCTTGCCACACCCGAACAGCCTGGTAAACGTGTGCTTGCAACGTTTTACTGCATGCAAACCGCACAAAACGCGCTAAGTTTACGTCGGAACGAAAAATCTGCTCGGAAACAAACCAGCGTGGAGAGCACGCCGCGGGGCGTCTGCTGTTTTGTTTGCCCCCATATCGGTTTGCTTGCCCCATAAATCTGACGTCACTTCCGCCACACTTCTCGCAATGCATTGGGATACGATAGGGCTTCTCCTGAGTATTCTTTCCTCCATGACTCTAACTCTATATTTGCCCCCCATTCCCCCCAAGTGTCGCGGTTGTGGTGTCCTCGCCTGAGAGCCAGTTACTGCGTCACTCCCCCCATTCTTCACCTTTCCCCCAACTAAGAATCTCTCTCTCGCTCGATGAAGTATTTACGCTCCATCTCAGAAGTACCTTGCAGCACTGTGGAATCTGCAGGGCTTGTTAGCCAATAGGAAAGGCGAAAGCCCCGTCAAGACGTGTTCATGCGCATCGCGTCGTCTGCTCGTCGTCTCTTTGGCGTCGGCTCGCCTACCTTGTCGATACTTGCTGCTTGCAGTTATACAAAACGCAAAAAGCTATGCGAGAACGCTACCTCACCGTTTCTTTATGTTCAGAAGCCCACTTGTACAGGACTTGCTGATTAGCGTTTTGAGGAACGCGGTTCATTTAGGGGCGAAGCTCCTTATCCCGTGGGTCGTGCGTCCCATGTTTGTAGTAGTAGCCACCTGCTGATGACGATGACGATCGCGATGCCATACAACACATGGCGATGACGCTGCCATCACGGCACACCACAGGGAATGTACCCACTATGCGTCATAACGATGACGCTGATGACGATGACGATCGCGATGCCATACAACACATGGCATCGCGATATGGTCTCACATACATATCGTTTGACCACATGCAACCAACCACCATCACGTCTTTGATGATGTACCTCCGGAGCTTCGCCCACTCATCATCATTCGCTCAGCGGATATGCTGATTTTTCCTTTTGCTGCGACCTAAGCATACAACGACCTCTGTCACACCACGTGCTCTATTTTTTATAACAGCGTCCTTACTGGCATTTTCACCGAGTTCTTTTTTGACAGCACGGTGTTTCGCATCGTCAACGCATCACCGACACTAATGTATGTTGTGGCGACATCTGTTAAGTTGCCATCAAACCACTTTCACGGCTCGGCACCGCCTCAGTAGTCCTAGCAGCGTCAAAACAAACGAACGATCAAGATAAGAGCGAAAAAAGATACCTGATGCTGTGTCCTCAGCGTTAGATGAGGCTAAGCAACTGCAGATTATACCACTTATTTCTTGCTCTGCTGGCAGAGAGCCAGTCAGAAGCACGAATTCAGATGGAAGCGGGCGGTCAGGGGGTGTATGGAGGCTGCCATGTTGCTGTACGTCATCGCGGTTGGGGTGGTTATTACGGCTACAAGCCGGTAATCTCTGCATTATTTCAGACATTGCGAAGGGCCTAACGTGCCACGTATCACTGTAACGCTTCATGCGAGACGCACAGCTAAAACCCTGGTACCTCGTTGAGAATAAAACAGTTAAGCCCGGAACTATATTATGTGCTGCGAAAGGATACTGCCTGCGTACGCCCCGTTGCTTCGGCAGTGCTGTAAGGTATTTGTGAGATGGAGTATAGATTCGAAGCATCTCATGAGCGAGCTTGATCTGGTAGCGTCCGCGGTCCATTGCGCATGGGCCAACTCTCAACCCTCTCCTCTCCTACGCTCCCCCCTCTCTCCTCTAGACATCCCTCACCGCGGCGTCCACATCCCCACTGCGCATGCACGTCCCCTCCCGCTCTCTCTCCTCTTCTACGCCCCCCTCCCTCTCTAGGCATCCCTCCCGCAGCGTTTACACCATCCCTTACGCATGCACGTCCCTTTCCCCCCTCTCTCCTCGCCTATGCTCCCCCCTCTCTCGTCTCGCAACGCCGACGCAGGCAGCGTCTCCTAGCGAGCTTCTTGATTGAAAAAAACCGACTGCTCGCTCTGCACAACCGTTCACTGGCCACTCCGTATATATAGGCACTGGATCTTGACCTGCAAGGTAGTGCCGGTGGGAGATTTCTCCAGTGCGTTGTTGAACAATAAAAATTCGCAGCGTGCGCGTTAACTAAAAGCGGATTGCGGGTCTCTGTGTCCAGTCGGAGTCTTCTGTCTCTCATTGCCCATTAGCAGCGATTGGCATGTTCCAGTAGGAAACACTGCTCCATCACAGCCTGCTTTGCGCCTCCCCCAGTTTTCTCTCCCTGCGCAACGCTGCGATGAGCGCCAGCGTCAATGCCGCCGCCAGTGCAAGCGTTGGCGCCCGCTGCTTCACATGTACACATGGTTCCCTTTACACATGGTCTGTCCCTCCCTCCCACGTCCCACACCATCACAGCGCATGCGCGTCCCCCTCCCTCCTCTCTCTCTCTCATCTCCTACGCTCACCCGCTTTATCTCCTCTAGGAATTCTCTACACCACGGAGTGGCGCCCGCGTCCCACACCGCCACAGCACATGCGCGTCCCCTCACCCTGTCTCTCCTCTCCTACGCTCAACCCCTTTCTCTCCTTTATAAATCCTCTACTCTACGGAGCGGCCCCCCGCGTCCCACACCGCCCACAGCACATGCGCGTCCTCTCCCCCCTATCTCTCCTCTCCTACGCTCACCCGCTTTCCCTCCTCTCGAAATCCTCTGCTCTACGGAGCGGCGCCCGTGTCCAACATCCCCACAGCGCATGCGCGTCCTCTCCTCCTCTCTCCTCTTGGAATCCTGTACTCTACGGAGTGGCTCCCGCGTCCCACATCCCCACAGCGCATGCGCGTCCTCTCCCCCTCTCTCCTCTTGGAATCCTCTACTCTACGGAGCGGCTCCCGCGTCCCACACCCCCCACAGCGCATGCGTGTCCCCTCCCCTTTCTCTCCTCTAGGAATGCTCTACGGAGCGGCGCGCATGCCAGGTGGTGCGACAGCTCCATACTCCGATGGGGGGCGCCACGGTAGTTCCCGCGCGCGTGCCTCATTCTCTCTCCTGTGCAGCGCCGCGATCAGCGCCCGGGCCGCTGCCGCGAAACGAGAGCGGCGACGTTTCTCCCGCTCAAGCTAACCATCTGCCCGCTGCTTCGCATCCGCACATGGTTCCCTTTAGCGGGAGATGGGGAAGTTTTAGGGGCGAAGCTCCTTGGGGCATAAGCTAGTCCCGCGCCGTCCGTCGTAGCCACCGTATAGTGGAATGTACCCACTACACGTGATAACGATGACGCTGATGACCATGAAGAATAAGCGCGTTTCAGACCACACATTCTCTTTCTGCCATGGATGAAAACGATCGCGAACGCGCTCTCGCCCTCGAAAGGCAACGCCGACAACAAACGTTCCCTTGAGCTTAACGTCATATATGACGAAAACAAAATCAGGGGAAGCCCCTCCTTGTGGTCCGTACAGCTCTTGAACAAAATCATCATCTACCCCATATGTAAATAATAAATCATTGTGTATATACTTTATCAATATGGAAATAATGAAACATTCATATACTCTATGTATAATCACACCACACCCCCGCGTTTGTTTGTCAGGTCTTTGTATGATGATCGAGTGGGCAAAATTTACGGAGGATTGACGGTTTACCAGATTACCTCCGGAGCTTCGCCCACTCATCATCATTCACTTCGTGGATATGGCGTGATTTTTTTTGTGTCTGTGATACACCAGGACACAGCGAGTTCAGTGTGTGCCGCCATATTTAGGCTGTCGCAAGCGCGGCGAAGCGACACCCTGAACTGCCATGTTAGCAGACGCTCTGCAATTTAAACGCGAAACTTCCCAACCAGAGTCCGGCTGTAAGCACGTTTCGCGCTTTTCCTCTTATAGAAAGTTGTGCTGTTTTCTTGTGAAACGTCGAGATCTTCCTCGACAGTCCGGAGTGTCTACAGATGTCTACATCATGTACATTGCAGACCGCGAAAGCAGCTTTGGTCGGGAACACACCATTGCGATGGAAAGAAACGTGAACAGCTGAAAGCGCGGCTATCGACTCAGGTCGAACTGCGACATGCCTTGAGATGTCGCTAGGCAAAACTTCTGCTTTGAGACGGCGTCATCGTAGCGGTAGATCTCCGCTCCGGCTTGCGCTCACGCACCGCATGTGTTTATCGTTTGCCAGCCATGTCTCGCAATCGGAACACACACGAGGTGCGAAAGTTCCAGCAAGAGCAAGATTTTATAGTGCTATGGTGACGCCAGATGAAAGCGCAGATTCGCCTAGCGATAGTCTAGGCATGTCGCAGTTAGACTGAGTCGAAAGCCACGCTTTCCGCTGTTCACGTGTCTTCGCATCGCGGTAGTACGCCGTTACATTTGCACTAAACGTGCACAGTGTGCGTGCACTTGTGAGCCGTAATATCTCCTGTTATTGACATGCGGCCTGCGAAAGAGTACGGAAATGATTTCGTGCCGCGTACTACAGGCATCTACAGGCTATCTAGTGAGGCGACTCTAGCTGTGCTATTCGAGAAATTAGAGGCTGTTAAACGGGATGTAATCGGGCTCAGTGAGGTTAGGGGGGACACATGAGGCTTATAAAGTGCTGAAGGACGGACGCGTCCTATGCTGTCGTGGCTTAGCTGATAGAAGAGAACTAGGGGCGGGGTTCTTTATCCATAAAAATGTAGCTGGCAATATAGAGGAAAACTATAGCAATAGTGAGAGGGTGGCAAGTATCGTAATTAAGTTTAATAAGAGGTACAAGATGAAGGTGGTACAGGCCTACGCGCCTACATCCAGCCATGATGATCATTTGTTTCAACGCTTCTACGAAGACGTAGAATCAGCAATGAATATGGTAAAGACAGAATATTGTCACGTGGTCGTGACGTCGACGAAGGCAACAGTCGTCGTGTCAAAGAAGAAACTCTTTATTTGGCCGAACTTGTGGCCGTGAAACGTAAAGTCAGATTACAGAAATACACACTGGCACAGATAGCGGCGAACGGAGCGTCCGTCGTCGATCAACTGATCATCGTTGGAACGCGCCGGCTTTTATAGATCATGCGTCGAACATTCTAGCCTTATCTCTGGTCGTCGCGCAAGCTCTGGAATAATCTTGAGTGTTCGTGTCTTGCGCGCAAGAGAGAGAGAAAGATAAAGGAAAGACAGGGAGGTTAACCAGAGGAGGACTCCGGTTTGCTACCATGTACTTGGGAAGGGGAAAAGGGGGCTGTAAAAGAATGAGGAAGAAGGAGGAAGACGAGTTTGTGACAGTCTTGCGCGCAATCTTAACAAAATGATCTACTACAATAGTGAACCTTCTGGAACACTGCAGGCGCGGTTTGCTCACAGTCTTTGTGGGCGTAAACCGAATACAGTAAAAGTGAAATTGGAAACGCGCGTGACAATGCCCCCCCTCTGAAAAAGCATCGTCCCGATGCTTTAAACAGAACACGCGGGGGCTAAATGCACGCAACAATAAATAACAACCATAAAGCAAGAAAGTACAATAATCACTAGGCACAAGCAAGAAAGTACAACAATAAATCAAAAAAAATTACACCATCTCCCGCTAAAGGGAACCATGTGTAGATGTGAAGCAGCGGGCGCTAACGCTTACACTGGCGGCGGCGTTGACGCTGGCGCTCATCGGAGCGTTGCGCAGGAGAGAAAACTGGGGAGGCGCAAAGCACGCAGTGATGGAGCGGTGTTTCCTACTGGAACATGCCAATCACTGCTAATGGGCAATGAGAGACAGAAGACTCCGACTGGACACAGAGACCCGCAGTCCGCTTTTAGTTAACGCGCACGCTGCGAAAATTTTTATTGTTCAACAACGCACAGGAAAAATCTCCCACCGGCACCAGCATGGAGGTCAAGATCCATTGCCATATATACGAGGTGGCCAGTGAACGGCTGTGCAGCGCGAGCAGTCGGTTTTTTCAACCAAGAAACTCGCTAGCAGACGCTGCCTGCGTCGGCCTCGCGAGGCGACAGAGAGGGGGGATGGAGCGTAGGAGAGGAGAGAGAGGGAGACGCGCATGCGCATTGGGAGTGCGCGCCGCGGGCAGGGATGCCTAGAGGGGGGGAGCGTAGGAGAGAGAGGGGGAGACGCGCATGCGCAGTGGGAGTGTGGACGCCGTGGGCAGGGATGCCTAGAGGAGAGAGGGGGGAGTGTAGAAGGAGAGAGGAGGGAAGGCGCATGCGCAGTGAGGGTGTGGTTGCCGCGGGGAAGGGGATGTCTAGAGGAGAGAGAGAGGGGGGAGAGGAGGTTTTTATTATTATTTTTTTTGAAAGGGGTTTGCGCATGCGCAGTAAGGGCGGTTACGCCGCACACCACCACCGGATTAAGCTTCGCCATAAGATGCTTCACATCTAAAAGTACAGTCCTCAGGTCCACTAACGCGCGTAAAACGGCTTGAGGCGCACGACATGGACGAAATCAGGCCGCGAGCGGCGCCGCTGAGAGTTCATAATCACGTTGGGAACGACCTCGTAGTCTAGAGCGCCTACACGTCCAAGCACTTTGTAAGGTCCGAAGTATCGCCGAAGAAGTTTTTCAGAAAGTCCACGTCGGCGTATGGGTGTCCAGACCCACACACGGTCGCCAGGCTGGTATTCCACGAAGCGTCGTCGAAGGTTGTAGCGACGGCTGTCGGTCCTATGCTGGCACTGGATACGCAGACGGGCGAGTTGCCGGGCTTCCTCGGCGCGCTGTAGGTAGGCGGTAACGTCGACGTTTTTAAGGCGAAAGCCTTTAATGTCTCATGCTCACGTCCGTCCGGTGTCCGTCCGTCCGTCCGTCCACACCCCCCACTGCGCATGCGCCAACCCATTAAAAAAATAAAAAACCTCCTCTCCACCTCTCTCTCCTCTAGGCATCCCTCCCCGCGGAGGCCACACCCTCACTGCGCATGCGCGTCCCCTCCCTTTCTCCCCCTCCTACTATCCCCCCTCTCTCCTCTAGGCACCCTGCCCGCGGCGTCCACACCCCCACTGCGCATGCGCGTCTTCCCCTCTCCTACGCTCCCCCCTCTCTCGCCTCGCGACGCCGACGCCGGCAGCGTCTGCTAGCGAGTTTCTTGGTTGAAAAAAACCGACTGCTCGCGCTGGACAACCGTTCACTGGCCACCCCGTATATATGGCAATGGATCTTGACCTGCAAGGTGGTGCCGGTGGGAGATTTCTCCTGTGCGTTGTCGAACGATAAAAAATTCGCAGCGTGCGCGTTAACTAAAAGCGGACTGCGGGTCTCTGTGTCCAGTCCGAGTCTTGTGTATCTCATTGCCCATTAGCAGCGATTGGGATGTTCCAGTAGGAAACACCGGTCCATCACTGCGTGCTTTGCGCCCCCCAGGTTTCTCTCCTGTGCAACGCTGCGATGAGCGCCAGCGTCAACGCCGCCGCCAGTGTAAGCGTTAGCGCCCGCTGCTTCGCATCTACACATGGTTCCCTTTAGCGGGAAGATGGGGTAATCTTTAAGGCGAAAGCCTTGAATGTCTCACGCTCGCGTCCGTCCGGTGTCCGTCCGACCTCCGTCCGGCGTTCGTCCGTCCGTCTTTCCGTCCGTCTGCCTGTCTGTTCATCCGTCCGTCCATCCATTCGTCTGTCCGTCCGTCCGTCCATCCGTCCATGTCCGTCCGTCCGTCCGTCCGTTCATCCGAGCTCTGGCACGGAGCCAGGTGGCCGCCTGGATGCGCAGACGGACGCCGGTCGCGTCGGACTCTATAACGCTCGCGCTTTGCTTGCGTAGCGTCGCTGCGCCCAGAGTTTGCAATCATTCTGACCGACGCCGTCTCAATGGACCCAGGCGTTCACGGAATACACATACGCGTTTACACTTGCGCATCGTGCAAACGCGGATGGCGTTTCCACGATGCGCAAAGCGCGAGAAAATACTAACGCATGCGAACGGAGGAAGATGAGTCTCGCGTCTCGCTGCGATTCGCGGTAAAAAAATTGAAGAAAACACGCACCCATTCGGTATGTGTCTTATCCCACTCAGAGTGTAAAAGGAAAAAGACATGGCATAATCAGTGGAATGGCCACACGCTTTCGCCGAACACACTTAAGAATGTACAAAGTGTCCTTCAATTTTTCTTCCTCGGTGACGTTTGGTAACATCGCGTCGAGCATCGTTGTCGGGTTGCGTCCGTAGACCAACTTGTATGGCGTCATCTGTGTCGTTTCTTGCACGGCCGTGTTGTACGCGAAGGTCACATACGGAAGGATGGAATCCCACGTCTTGTGCTCGACGTCGATGTACATGGCCAGCATCTCGGCGATGGTCTTGTTGAGACGCTCGGTGAGGCCATTGGTCGGGAACGGCCCCGGTAAGTCCATGCCGATTTGCTGGAGCGGTCGGCGAGGTGGCTGGATGGGTTGCAGAAGTCCGGCTGGCCTAGTGGGTGGTGTCTTCCGTCGTTGACACTCTCGGCAGGTCTTCACGTAATGGGTGACGTCGGCAGTGAGGCGAGGCCAGTAGTACTTTTCTTGTATCCTCGCGAGCGTACGGGAATATCCAAGGTGTCCAGCCGTCGGATCGTCATGCAGAGCATCCAGAACTTCGGGACGTAACGCTGAAGGTACTACGAGGAGGGAGTCGGCCTGAAGCAAGAAAAACGACTCCAGTCCTCGTCTGAATACCTTTGGAGCCATGGTGTCCTTGCCCTCGAGGTATTCTATAAGGCCCCCTGAGTTCCGGATTGGCGCGCTGTCGTTCGGCGAAGTCATCAGCGCTTAAAGTTCCCAAGAAGTAGTCACCATCCTCGTCGTCCTGCGGCGGTGAGTCAACGGGGGCACGGGACAGGCAGTCGGCGTCAGAGTGCATTCGTCCGGACTTGTAAACGACGGTAATGTCGAATTGTTGAAGTCTCAGACTCCATCGTGCGAGACGACCTGAAGGGTCCTTCAAGTTAGCTAGCCAGCACAAGGCGTGGTGGTCGCTCACAACTTTGAAGTAGCCCAGATAATGGCAAGGCACTCTTTTTCTGTTGTGGAATAGTTGCATTCTGCTTTGGCGAGTGACCGGCTAGCATAACTGATAACCCTTTCTTCTCCGTTAGTCTTCTGCACAAGAACGGCGCCGAGTCCTACGCTGCTTGCGTCGGTGTGGATTTCCGTATCGGTCGTATTCGTCGAAATGCGCAAGTATCGGATGCGTCTGCAGGCGTCGTTTCAGTTCCTGAAATGCTTGAACTTGCGCCATTTCCCACCGGAACTCGACGTCAGTCTTCGTGAGCTGCGTTAGTGGCTCGGCGATCCTTGAAAAGTCCTTGACGAAGCGTCTGTAATAGGCGCACAGGCCGAGAAATCGGCGAACGGCCTTCTTGTCGGTGGGTGGCGGGAAGGCGGCGATGGCAGCTGTTTTCTGAGGGTATGGGCGCACTCCAGTCTCGCTGATCATGTGACCCAAAAATAGGAGCTCCCCTTGTACGCGAAGCGGCACTTTTCCGGCTTCAGGGTAAGTCCGGAGCTCTTGACTGCTTGAAGTACGGATTCAAGACGCTCAAGGTGCTCGTCGAAGTTCGAGGAAAATACAACAGCGTCGTCCAAGTAAACGAGGCAAGTTTGCCACTTCAAGCCAGCCAATACTCTATCCATGACTCGTTGGAAAGTCGCAGGTGCCGAGCGAAGACCGAATGACATGACCTTGAACTCGAACAAGCCGTCTGGTGTAATGAAGGCAGTCTTTTCTCGGTCTCTCTCGTCGACTTCGATTTGTCAGTAGCCCGTCTTGAGGTCCATCGAAAAAAAGTACTTCGCGTTATGGAGTCGATCTAGGGCATCGTCTATTCGTGGGAGAGGGTACACGTCCTTCTTCGTGATTTTGTTCAGGCGATGATAATCGACGCAGAAACGTAGGGTCGCATCTTTCTTCTTTACTAACGCCAGAGGTTACGCCCACGGACTCTTTGAAGGCTGGCTGATGTCGTCGCGAAGCATTTCGTCGACTTGTTTCTTTATGGCCTCGTGTTCTCGCGCCGAAACTCTGTACGGACTCTGATGAAGTGGCCTGGAACTTTCTTCTGTTATGATGCGATGTTTTGCGACTGGGGTTTGTCGAACTTTTGACGACGATGAAAAGCAGTCCTTGTATTGCAGGAGCAGGGTCTTGAGCTTTTCTTGCTGATCCGTCGGAAGGCGCGCGTTAACGTCGAAGGCTAGTTGATGATCTTGGTTCGTCGTACCAGCTTCGATAGACTCGGTGAGGGCGAAAGCATTGCTGGCTTCCACAATTTCTTCGATATAGGCAACCGTCGTGCCTTTGCTCACGTGTTTGTACTCGTTGTTGAAGTTCGTGAGCGTCACTTTTGTTTTCCCTCCTCGCAGCTCGGCTATTCCTCTGGCGACGCAAATTTTGCGGTTTATCAACAGTTGCTGGTGGCCTTCAACGACGCCGTGCTGGTCTGTTGATTTCTGAGTGCCGACGGAAATTCTGATGCTGGAGCGAGGGGGAATGATTTGGTCGTCTAACACATTCAAAGCGTGCTTCCCTGGTGGCGTGTGCGGCGGTAGTGCTTTTTCTGCGGATAAAGTTATCGACTTGGATCGCAGATCGATGACTGCTCCGTGAATGCCTAGGAAGTCCATACCAAGGATGACATCTCTCGAGCAGCGCTGTAGGACGACGAAGCTCGCGGGATAAATCCGGTTGTTAATGGTGACTCTCGCTGTGCAGATTCCTGCTGGCGTTACAAGATGCCCTCCAGCTGTCCGGATCTCAGGGCCTTCCCACACGGTCTTGACTTTCTTCAACTTCGTGGCGAACGGTCCACTGGTTACAGAATAGTCGGCTCCGGTGTCGACGAGGGCTGTCACGCTGTGGCCGTCGATAAGAACGTCAACGTCGCTAGTTCGTCGTCTCGCGTTGCAGTTACGTCGTGGCGTCGGGTCACGGCTGCGTCGATTTGTTGCGCTGCTTACTTGTTGCGTCGTCATGCCTTCGTCGGTCCGCGACATTTCGTCGGCAGCGCTTCGTCTGCTTCGCGTCGTGTTCTAAAGGTCTCGTCACGTTGTCGTCGTCGGCGGCCGCGGATGATCTTCGGCATTTAGTCGCACAGCAACCGCACCTCCATCGGTTGCTGCCCTTAGTTTCCCGGATACGGGCTAGGCGACCGGCCCCGGTTTGGGCCAGTGTACTGCCGGCGGTGCGGTTACATGTAGCGGCCGGGTGACGGTGAGCGGGAAGGTCGTCGTTCTTGCCACTGTGGTCCGGTGATGTAGTCGTCGATGTCGCGGTCGTTCGCCTGGCTGCGGACGCGGCGCGTTGACGGCGAATCCGCCGTAGCCCCATCTGTCGGTACTGGCAGCGGCGGTACGTGTGGCCGGCCTCCCCGCAATGGTAGCAGAGCGGGCGGTTGTCAGGGGCGCGCCAAACGTCGGTTTTCCTTGGCGCGTAGCGCGGCGCATAGCGCTGGGCGACAGGAGGACGGTAGGGCGTCGGTGGTGGTGGTGGCGGCGGCGGCGGCGCCGGCGTCTGGCGGCCGAACCGTGGCGATGCGCTGTCTTGACGTTGTCGCGGAGCGGGCACGGGACGGCGGACTGCAGCAGCGTAGGTCATGGCCTCCGGATGAGGCTTGCGGTGTTTCAGGAATTCCTAGCACTTGCTGAACTTTTTTCGCCAATAATTTCGTTGATCGAGTGCACTTGAGGCTGTGGCGCGGGGGTAACAGCTTGCGCAGTTCCTCCCGCACGATCGCTCGAATCATTTTACGCAGGTCGTCGCAGCAGAGTGGTTGAACGTCTGCGTACGCTGGCGTCGAGCGGGGATTGAATTACGCGGGTGCGCATCTCCAGCGTCTTTTCAATCGTCGTCGCTTCGGAGATGAATTTCTGGACAGTGCTCGGTGGGTTCCGCATCAGACCCGCGAACAGCTCCTGCTTTACTCCCCGCATGAGTAAGCGAACTTTCTTGTCTTCCGGCATTTCGGGTTTGGCGTCTCGGAAGAGTCTGGTCATCTCTTCTGTGAAGAGCACCACGTTTTCGTTTGGGAGCTGCGAGCGGGTTTCAAGCAGCGCTTCGGCCCTCTCCCTTGCGGATGACGCTCGTGAATGTAGCCAGGAACGTCGTGCGAAAGGTGTCCCACGTTGTCAGGGTTCGCCCTTGGCTCTCGAACCAGGTGCGGGCGGCGTCTTGCAAGGCGAAGTACACATGGCGAAGCTTGTCTTCGCTGGTCCACGCATTGAATGCGGCGACTCGGTCGTACGCTTCAAGCCAGCTCTCCGGGTCTTCGAGTGCTGAACCTCGGAAGGTAGGCGGCTCCTTGGGTTGCCGGAGCAGGATAGGCGCAGGCGACACAGGGGCTGTCATCATCGCTGTGGTCGAGGTTGGGGTCTTGGTCCGCCGGGTATTTTCAGGTAAAGGCCCGTACTCTGGCCGCAGACCTTGTCTTCGGCTTGATCGCTGCTCAGGGTTGCCGTCGATGTCTTCCTCGCTACTTGGGCTCGGTTCACGGCTTGACGGGGGCGTCCGGTACATGAAACGAGCAGCACCTCCACCGGATGTCACGTGGTCGTGACGTCGACGAAGGCAACAGTCTTCGTGTCATATCAACCCAGCAAGAAATAAATATATCCACCCAAAAATTGAAAGAACTCAGGGAACTGTATGAAGGAGACAGGAAAGCGGCTAGACTACCTAATGTGCTCCAGCCGTTTTTCTGTCGTCTTCATCGTTTCCTGCGTTCGTTCATTTTTGGCTAAGTATATTTTCTTGATGTAATGCACCAACTACCCAGTCAAAAAAATCCAATAGCTGTTGGCTATGCGGAAAATGGGCCTATTGGTTTGTTGTTTTGTTGTTTTTGGCTTGTGTGCTTGTTGTTTTGTTGGCCTGGTTGGTTGGCTTTTTGTTTTTTTTGGCTTTTTGTTTCATTGGCTTGTTGTTTAATGGCTTGTTGTTTTTTTGGCTTGTTGTTTTGTTGGCATTTGGAGGCCATGGCTTAAGCCTAATTCGGCAACCTACACAACTCAGTGTGTTTTGCCGAAGTGCTTAGTAAAATATACATTTCCAGAAATTTGTCAAATTATTTTTATTTTACTGTAAAGTCGCAGCTGAAGCAGCCGTGCCGTAGGAGCCACGGTGCATTTGATCTGGTGATGTGTGGTGTGATGGTGCTTCCATTTCTTTGCCAAAGCCAGCTGTATGCAAGAGCCAAAACATATCATTAGAATACAAAAGGAAGCGCTTATGAAATTGCTAAACATGATATATATGTATACGCTAATTACTGAATAACTAAAGGGTGACTACAGAATGAATGAACACTGCATTAGCACTGATGTGTTAAATTAACACCATTGCATATTAGGCTTGTCAATGAACGACAAAAAGAAAATATTTAGCAAAATTTAATTTTTGTTGAATGCGGGAATCTTTCATGAAATATTGCAGATTAAATACATAAAATGTGGACTAAAATGAATATGTGTTCACACAACGACATCGAAATATGGCAAAAGAAACTTCTGCAGAGGCATGCATGTTAAAAGCTTGATTTACTACAGTGAAGCATTAATGAAACCCTGAACACTTCGATATCTCAAAAATGCTTTGTACTGAAAAGAACCCCTCCCTGAAATATGTTACCAATGCCCCCCTCACTCATAGTACGATTCGCATGGCTTGACGCCTGGTGCAATTGTATGCTTATTCCATGCAACATGTACATGCGTTAAAGGAGACTCCTCACATTTATAAGGGGTTTTCTTCAAGAGCAGCTCCAAGGAATGACGTGAATGTGCTATAGAACACCTACTTGCAGTGCAGAAAACCTTTGTTCAAGTTCCTTAGTTGAGCCAAATATTTTATTATTTATGTATTTGCAGCTTATAGAAATTTCGCTCATGGACAACGCTGAGTTTTCACTCACATACGATGACACCAACACGGCAGGGAATATCCGGGAGACGAGCTCTTTAACGCTAGCGTGTTAAAACAACCAGAATCTCTGGCCCTCGACAGACTGCAACATAATTACTTCTTCCCTATAATGTGCTGTCATAAGTTACGATATTTAAAAAAAAATAAGACAGCATTCTCCAACCACCTGCACTGATTAAAACAGAATATCAAAAATAAATAATGGATTCCCACCGCTGCCTGCCAGAAGCACGCGTTTACTTGCGCCGCAAGTCTCCAAGCTTCTGAGCGAGATGTTTCCTCACGTCTTTCAGGCGCTTTTTCTGCTCTTCTTCGGGTGCGTCCCCCCATGAATATCCTGAACAGAGCTGTAAACATAAAGCAAGTAAGAAAATCAAAAATCAAATACTCAAAGCAGGGCCAGTTGCCCCAAGACTGCGCTGGCTTCATTCAAAACTGAACGGGGCGACAACTTTGTGAAGCAGCTGCCCTCAGCTGCAGGCGAGTCCAACATGTCTTCCACTCAACAAAGGTTCTTAATCAAGACACGTTGCCACTCCAGCAGTGCCCACTGAGTGATCAGTATAAAATCACTGACAAACTACGGCAAACCACAACTTTGACCACACTACTCCAAGGAATCTCGACAAGGATGGGTTTGCAAAGCCCATTTTTCTGAACCAAGACTCGCTGATTCAATACAGCATTTTCCTCAGCTATGTGAGCATTACCTTCAGCAGAAGCAACTCAGTAACAAATGAGCCTGTTTACAACAGCATGAAAATTGAGATGGGCAATACAACGCCCCAGCCTACACTAATCTCCTGGCAACTCAGTCCACAGCATCGTCTACTAGGTATACCACTGGTATACATAATATGCCAGATGAAAGCTTGTGTAATCGGCATAAATTACTACAGTGTAATGAACCATTCAAGAACCAGTGGCAGTCCATGGTTAAAATGAAAGGAATAAACAAGTTCAAAAATGCTATAACTATAGCTTTAATGCACACGACTGTATAACATACATATTTACTGTGTTACATACCTTTCAAAGAAGCCACCTTGTCAGGAGTTAGTGGAGGCTTCGCCTCAGTCTGGCCTAATGACCGGGACTTATTCGACAATTTCCCGGTCACACTACGGCCCTTTAGTTCGTCTGGCGTCCAGTACACCATTGTGGCCATTCTACAAAACAGGGAGTCCGTGCTTGCACGAAAAAAGAGTCCCCCAGGCCTCCTTTTCGACCCATTTATCATTGCCTGCATAGATCTGCAACATTAAAGCCTGAACTAGACGTCATATTTGCACCAAGACAGAAGACAATGCATGTAGCCATACACACTTGCCTAGTTCAGCCAGTGGCCATCAGGTGGCAACAGCTGGCTAAAGTTCATGACATTTCAAGTTGCATTAATTTTTTTAAGGATGATTCACTAAAATAGTTCTGTTACAACTTGGGATAAGTATCACTGGTATTTCTGCAGGCTTTTCCTTGTGAATGCACATAAATCACATTGTTAGACCTCCGTAACTCTGCAACTGATACACACAGCTTCCTGAAACATTGCAATACTCATTTGAGTGGTGTGGACCACGGGCGCAGCCAGGGGGTGGGTGGGGTGGAAGGTTTATGGGACTTTAACAACCTACATACAACCTTGTCATTCACCGTCGACGACTTAGCACCGATTTGTTGGGTGACCATCTGTGACACTTAAGTTCCCCATTTGCCAGGATGGGAAGGGGAAGATGTGGTAGGCTATAGGAAGATGCCGAAATAACTGTTCATTAAGAAAGGCAAAGAAAATAATTTAGTCATATTTTTCAGACGAAATTTGGAAATGTGTTCATGTATGGTTTGTTCCAGCAGTTCACAATATTTGCTAGAACAAAATGCAGCTGGTACTTGGGCCTGCTATGGTACGCCAACAAGTGGGGTGCATATCCCCTGTGGATAAGGAAGGGAAAGAGGGAGGGGAGCACACTCTTTCCCTCACGACTCTGCCCTCGAAGGTTCTGTAATGTCTCCAGTGTAGCCGGTGGGTTGACATATGTGAAGTCGTCTTTTGGAACACACCCTAACCTTTTTTTTTGTTGTGCGAGAGGCAAAGCCACATTGACAAGGCTGCCACTACCCCCGACACAAGAAAAGTGCTTTGCACTAAACCCCCTTTGTTGTTCTGAAGGGCTCTTTGCAGAAAGAAGTTGCGCCAGTACACACAGCGCCTCACCAAGTTTGCAGCTTCTGCGATTAGCTTCAGTTCCTCACACAAACGTAAAAAAAAATCATGCTCATTGAACCTCATTTAAAAAACTAATAGCTCTCACCTTACTGGTGAGCCTGAGCCTCCATTATTAAAGGGGCCATGACATGGTCACCCTACACTTCATGGTTTACAGCAAAAACTAGAAGTGGAGGGTCTATTGTGCCTACACAGATAGGCAAAATGGGCCGTAAAAGAATATTGCAGTGCAAAATAGGCCCCAGAAATCACATGGCTGTAAACCCCACCCATTGCCAGCGACCACCATTTTGCCATGGCGCATGTGACATGTGCTTCGCAGGAGCGAAGCCTTCGTCTTTTAACAAACATCAGCTGCTGCAAATCATTCAATTTCAATGTCTAACTGAAGAAAGCCAAGTTATCTCAATTTCATGTGCAACTGACTAAGGAACAATATAATTCGCCAGATTGCAGACGCTCGCACAGCTAGCTTCTTGTTACATCACAGGCTTGCGAGTACGACAGTGTTGCCTGACCCTCAGGCCACTCGCGTGTTTCTAAAAATATTGAATTATCATTTCAGTGCTCATCCAAATGCGGTAAAATTTTGCCAGCATATTTGCGAATGCACATGGATTAACCCAGATAACACGGAAAATTGTCGAAAATAGGGTGTCATCGCACCTCTTGATATGTAACTGACCTCCGTCTGCATGCTACGAATAATGAAACTCTATTTTGAACGAATGCCAAACTGAAACTGCACTAGAACTATTTGGTAATCTGTCACATTTCATCAAAGTGATGCTCCCAACGATCAGAAGCACGGAAAACTCTCAGTAGATGGAAATCTCTGAAAGGGGCCCTGCAACACTTTTTGAGCATGGTCAGAAAACGCTGCCGATCGGTAGTCGAGGCACCCAAGTACACGCAAGCCAAATATTATAGCGCAGCACGCGGCCTGGAACTGACAATAAATTCTCTAAGTGAGCTAAAAATTCCTTTCTCTTCTCTCGACAAATGACGCTACAAGCTCAAAAATCACTCGTCACAGCCATTGTATCAGCCATTCGCTGATTTGAGCATGGCGCGTTCGGTCGTTACAGGGGCCACCACGGGAGGCCGCGACTTGTCTATGCGTGCACGCGCGCTATCGCACTGAGAAGCCGCGTATTCGAAGAAAAAATGGAGAAAAAGTGCCCAAGGTCACGTGGCCTGCGTGACGTATTTTCTTCCCCCGTGCCATCCCTCCCTGCTTAGCTTCCAGCGCTTTCGTCGCGACAAGAGAAGAGATAATGCAATTGCAGCGTGCAACAAATCTTTGTCACTCCACTCGTACTAGACGGATTCTAAAAATTTTTGCAGAGGTGAATTCGTGGGGCAATAAGCTCCTTTAGTGAATCCATTCCATGGCTACTTGGAAAAGTGTTTCAGGAGCCCTTTAAATGGAACTGCTGCTTAAACAGGACAACTGTCACTAACATTATTGATTTCGTACTTGGATTCTGCAACTCTGTTCCTCTCTCGGTAAACGGAACTCCTGTTAAATGGAACATATTTTCCTGGTCCCTTTCAGGTTACTTTTAACGAGTCTATCGTATAACAGAGAAAACAACCAATGCCTTTCATTAGATCACTATTTCTAAGAGACATTGTGCTTTATTTAATAGTGTCATCCTGAAACTAAGAAAGTATGAATATTGATATATATACAAAAGCAGATGTTGACATGCAAGCCACCCCCCCCCCCCCCCAAACAAAATTTCTGGCTATGCCACTGGTGCGGACATACCCTGAATGTTTCATCTAAATACACACAAAGGCTGTTTTGTTGCACTCATACATCACTACCACTGCTGCTGCACTGCCGAAGGCACCAGCCATATGTAAAAAGATGTCGAAAAAAGCTACAATTACAGACACATATTCATTTATGCATTTACTGGTAGACAGGCTTTGGATCCAATTTTTCAATGGAACTTTCAATGGTCAATGCATAGCGTAAGAATCTTGAAGCTTGCAGATAGTTCAAAAGAGTCGCTTTCCCTCTAATGATAGTGTATTTCATTGGCAGCGTATACCAACTAGCAAACAATACAAACTGAAAAACCAGGTTACAGATCAGCACCATTGAGCAGCCTGCATAGGGTGCAGAAATGCAATGCTTCAAAAGTTTGAAGCATACTCCTAAACTGCAGTCTACACAACTCAGACAAGATATTCAGTTTTTCTTGGTCGATAACGCTGTTTCATATGAACAAATGCCATGCCATGCCATGCAAGTACCTTTCCATCGTCTCGTGAACTGCCAATCACAGTCTGCAGGCCTTCATTGCTTTGCAGCGGAGTCCAGGCTTCTCCTAGCATACAAACCATTTATTATGGATAAGAATTTGACCTTATATCTTTAATGCACTGCAATTACAGTTGAACCTCTTTATAAGAGACATGTACAGGGGGAGCATGTCTTGTCCCTTTTATGATGTCTCTTATAAGCCGGGCATGACATTCTCATTTTCCGACCAAGCCCTATTTTTATGTAGGCACTCTAGTGTCTCTTATAAATGGATTCAGCTGTATACACAAAGGAACAAGCACACTTGCTGCACACAGCATGTTACACAACAGTTTAGACGATGACCATGCGGTCAAGGTTTTTAGGTATGTAAATGATTTTATTGGCCCTTGTAAATTTGTCCTCTCACATTAGTCTGGAATCTGTGGCCACGGATATTCTTAAATGTTTTAGTGTTTGTGCTGCGTCCCTTCGTTTTACTTATGAATTACCACAGAGTGATGCCATTAGGCTTTAAGACTTACAACTATTGTTCCGTGTCGACATGCATGTGTGCTGGACTTACACACTGCGCTAAGAAAGATGTCCTTCCATACAGTTCATGCCACTCGAAACTAACAAAAAGGGGCATAGCGATGCTTTGTTTTAAGAATGCGTTGCAAAAGAGTGGCTTTCACACGATTCAGGCGAGTGTAGAGCAACAAGAAGTAGAGTGAAGTCTGCTCGGTTTCCAGACCATGTGAAGCGAGTGGTAGAAGAGAAGTTGCTCAAAGGGCAGAAAAGGTCGTGCAGGGCCCACGAAGCTACTGCCTCTGCATCTTCGGATGACAAAGATAGTTTTGTTGTCATACCATATGTGTATAAGCTATAGCATAATATCAAGAAGGTGGCAAATAAAGACGCACGCGTTTGGTGCTCTCGGACACGCTAAAGTTGAGCGGTCTGTACAGAGAAGGGCTACATGTGGTACAAATCATGTTTTGAAATTTGTACCTTGCACTATACATGTGATTTATCACATCCATTTATCATGTGGCAAAGCATACATCGGCCAAACTGGATATTGTATTAATGATCGCCTCAGGAATTACAAGGCCCCCTTCCCATGAGTGACGGTGCTCATCTCATTTGTCGAGGCACTGCAGGCAGTGCGGGTGCACATCTGTTTTTCACAACGCTAGCATTTTAGGGCAGGGAAAGACTAAGGCCCACAGAGAAATTTTGGAAACTTTCTATATAAAGAAACAGGGAAAAAAACTGCATCAGTAATGCATCAGTGCCTATGTCTGGCAAAGAGATGAGCTTTCTAAACACCATGATTGCCAGTTGACATTTCGTTTAAAGCAATGCATGCCCAAGGTGGTTGCTGGCGGGTATAAGTAAGCCTTTCAAGTACATTCTTGTTCAGTTGTAAGTACCAGCCTGTCCCGTCGTATTCTCACTCTGTCCTGCGTTTCCCGAAGGTTTTTTTATCCAATTTTGACAATGTACCAACAAGCCCAGTCTTACGCCTTAGTGCCAAAAAACAACTGCTCAAACCTTGGTGGTCAGCTGGTGCCTTCATCATTAATATCACACCACGTCATTTTGGCTGACCTCCTAGGTCTGCCCTGTCAAACAGACGAAGGCACTATTAAATCAGGCCAAATAAATCAAGAGGCTATTGCCGCCATGCAAATGAGCAGGGAGAACAGCCTACACACCCTCATAGACTGCACAAACAACCATGCTACCTCACGCATAACACCAATGGAAACTGCAGGGCTACTATAGTGTGTCTACTCTGCTGCAGCAGCGGCGTTTGCTCCCACACTGGCTAAGCAGTTGTTGCAGTAACACCCTACTTGGCTTGTGTATATTTTAAAAGTGAAGCCCTTTAAAGCTCGAGGTAAGCGTGAAGTGTCCGCCGAAAACCCTTGGCGCCTTACTTATCATGCACCATTGCTTACCAGCCGCGCCCTCCGACGGAGACAGTTCAAGCAGCCGCCGCACGAGCCGAGTATGTGCAACGAAAGGCCTGCGCCTATACCGGGGGTTCCACAGCTAGCTTTGCACGTCAGTTCTGGCCCTGGAGTTTGGACGTTCTTTCATGGTCTGTGACAGGCTGTGGTTTGACTCCACTTAGTCTATGCCAAGGAAAGTCCTAGCATCAGCCCAGAAGGCCACGTCAAGCCCTTAAGATCGACCAGATTTTTTTTTCCAGGTTGTTTCTGACATTCTGACAGGGCACAACCAAATTTAAGTGAACAGCAGAAGAAAAACACTTTTTTCCTGCAGTACATACACTCCTGCCATACGGTGAATGCAATTAGGAACTTGTTCCTAGCTATGTGGAAGGAGCAAAACCTTTCCGCCATTCACTTTTTTTTTTACTGCTGCCATTCACATTTTAAGAAAAATCTGGTCCATGATTGTTTTTTGCAACTGCAATTGCTCTTTCACCACTCTGCCAGCTCCATGAGATCATGTGAAAAGCGCTGTGGTGACAGGCTTCATTCACCATATCCAGTGTTCCCACCATGAGAGTTTGATAAAAAAATTTAATGCTCATACACTATTGCATGATATTTCCAATGGTATGTTTGCATTGTACACGATAATAAACTGAAAATCCCTGAGCACGATATATCCCGGCCCAACTGCATCTTACAAACATGAAGATGTCATCACTTTTTATTACTATTACGATGGAAGAAATGTGCACTACATCTAGTGGTAATTTTCTGTGGCAGCAAAACCATGGCTACGGAACCAAAGCACACACTTTTTTACAACACTTCTACATGTAGGCTGCGAATGAAAGCTTTTGTAGACAACGCAGCATAAAAGAAAACATAAAAAAGAAATGGGTATTATGTTCAAGATCAGTTGTATTGTAAGCAACAAAGCTTATCCCGTGAAGATTTTTTGTTTTGTTTCTGGTTTTCTGGCATTGATTTCACTTTTCCCTGCCCCGGTAAACAACAAAGGCGTCGCTCGCTTAGCTCGGTTTAAGCAGCTGCACAACGAAGCTAGTATGCAAGCATGAGCGCTTGTTTGTGAGACAACCCGTATTCATCGAACAGAAACAAACGAAGACCGCAGTGCATAGTGGAATATCTTGTTACCTGTACGATGCTACACGCAGATAGACGCTAGGCGCGTCTACACAAGTGACTCAGAGCCGTGCTGACCGAACGAATCCCCAGAGCTTTATTCGACTCCCCCATATATAGAACGCATGGCGCGTAGCGCCCTCTACATCTCTCCCCCCGAGATATGCACACAACAAAAACACATCACAGCACAAGTCTTTTCGGAGTCTTAATTCGGCGACCAAACCTGGTGACTCTAACTCCGCCTTCATTGGAGACTTGTGGCGTCGCTGTTCTCGTAGCGTCTGTAACAGTGGCTTGCTCTTCGCGCCCTTCGCTTTCTTCTCCCGAAGCTGGCTCGTTCAGTTGACTCGTCGTTGGCTCTGAATAGGGCACTAGATGAACTCTATTACGCACAAGCACCGCGGTTGGTGTTTCCACGACGTACGAGCGGGGCTTCGAGGCTGGGCTGAGAACGCATGCCGTTTCCTTGATGTCTCGAACCCACACCGTGTCTCCCGGCTCCAGCGGAGGAAGGACGGTCGCGGCATGACGGCGATCAAAGTCTTTCTTCTGCCGTCTTCTTATCTCCTCGTCTTGGCACTTAACAGCTTCTGGCTCAGGCCACTGCGGTTCTAGGCGATCTGCTGGCTTGAGAAGCCTGGTTCTGAGGCTGCGGCCCATCAGGAGCTGCGCTGGGCTAAACCCTGTAATGCCTGCAGTGTCTCGGTAAGACAGAAGTGCCAGAAAAGGATCTTCTGCTTTCTCGAATAATTCTTTGACCGTGCGCACCATCCTCTCAACTTCCCCGTTAGACTGCGGGTAGTTTGGACTTGAGGTGATGTGTTGGAAGCCATAGTGCTTCGCAAAAGCTGCAAATGCATATGAAGCGAACTGAGGCCCGTTGTCGCTTCGTACAACTTCGGGGATGCCGAAACGTGCGAAAATGCTCTTGACAGCATTGATGACCGCCTCAGAGTTAGTGCTTCGCATGTAGATGACTTCAGGGTAGCGAGAACGATAATCAACCACTAGAAGGTAGTTGTGTCCCCTGTGACTGAATAAGTCCATTCCTACTTCCTGCCATGGTTGCGTTGGAGTTTTCGTTACAACCAATGGCTCACTTCGTTGTGCTCGTGTGGCTGCGCACTGCCTGCAGCGACTGACTCTGTCCCCGTATTTGCTGCGAAAGTCCGTACCACCACACGGAGTCTTGTGCTCTCAGCCGGCATCGGTTAATTCCCTGGTGGCCTTCATGGATAAGTTCGAGCGTATCCTTTTGCAGTGAGGCCGGGATGACAAAGCGATTGCCCTTTAGCAGGACGCCGTTGCACAAAGAGAGATCACCGCGATGGTTCCAGTACTTCTGATGTGATCTGGAAGCCTGTCTCGACGAGGCCAGCCCTGGGTGCAGTACTTGATGAGCTGGATGCATTCCCCGTCCAGTTCTTGGTGCCTGCGGACATCCTCTGCAGTAACCAGCTTCATGTCAGTGACCGCTGCAACTTGCAATTCCACAAACTCCTCTACGACATCCACTGGACTGATTGATGG